>OU753558.1:9527200-9692127 GCA_916701695.1 Agrochola macilenta | reverse complement strand
CCATCAGACTGATGATCTAGTTCACTTATTTATGAACAGTAACACAGGAATTGTGGAGTTGAGGCACCGCCACGGTGCCACAATCCGCACCAAAATTCAGTTTTTAATCATTTTAGAAAAACTTTTACCAGCACATGCCAACATTATGTCTTATTACTATCACATTCACGATTACATACTAATAAGTTATTGTCACTGATAAACTAATTCAAAGTAAGTAGGTAGGTACTAAATAATTCAAACTTTCATTTGTTTTTTTTACAGCTTAAAATGTAGATTTTGGTTGGAACTCGATCTGCCCGATCTGCCGCTAAAACGCTGAGTCGACGCGTTACAATCGAATTTAATGCGAAATATTGCCCGTCTAAAGTATACCTTTCTTGCTCTCACTTACACAGAGTGTAGGAAATAGATAAGGAAAGGCTTATAGCATCACATGTTAAACATATAACAACATTTCGCTCCGGAATGTTGCATTGTATTCTATAAAGGCTGCGTTCTGAGTTACGCTGTAATCAATTTGAGCATGCTACATCCGTACCGAATTAGCGTGAGCGCGGTAGCGATGTCTCGTGAAGCGCTTTGAGTGTAGAACACTGGAGAAGCCTTAAGCACACTATTACGAACAAAAAATTCTATCACTTTTAGCGGGGGACGCGGTAGCGGAAAGAGAAGTCCGTACCATTAATTTTTATTTTATCGATATCGGTATTCATTCCGAATTTTGCTTGAATCCTAATAAAACATGCTGCAAGCTGTTGCATAATTAGTTACATTTTACTATGAAGAGAAAATAACTACAAAAATAACTAAATTATAAAAGTAACTAAATTTGTATTAAGTAAGTAATCTCAATAGTAAATTAGGTCAAGCACAAAAAAAAAAAAACCCTCTTCAATGGTCATAAAAAAGTTATAAAACATTCAACAATAAAAAAAAATAAACAAAAATAATTACTAAGTAATTTTTACTACAAAATTATCGACATGTCTATTTTGGTTTCATACATGAATCTCAACCCTTCGGTACATTTTTACTAAAGGACATTCGCATGTCAAGTGCATTATTTTTTCAAATTCTATTCAGTGATTCAAAATGGTGATTCTATGGAAGTGTTACAGTTATTTGCGAAACGAAAACACAAATGATTACCTATGTAATACGTTACATATGCAGTTACGTCGTAGTATTAACACAAAATAAACTTCCTTTCATAATTTATTCAGGGTTATGACGGTTATTTTGTAAGTAGTTACAATCATTTTCGATGCAGTATCGAAATTGTAACTACTTTCAAAGTAACGTGCGTGGTTACAGTTTGACTCGAAACTAGCTATTCGGCTACTTGCCCCGTAGCCAGTTATTGTAACTAGAGACGTGAAATAACGCCGATTAACGCCCATACCTATTGGTCAGTTATGTATGGCGCGCGCCGCGCCGCCGCGCCGGCTCGTAGAGTGCAGACGTGCCGCACGGGTCTCTTGGTCTCACAAGTACCTACTGCTAATAATTTTGCGAAACCCATCGTACATCCGTATTGCACGAAGAGGCGGTTCCAACGGCGGGAAAAATCGCGCTAGGCGCTTTTATTTCGCCGCGATTTTATTAAGTCCGTGCGAACGTGGGCTTAAACTAACGTGGCATTTTCAAAATTGTGCTCCTGGCTACCGTCGCCCCCTAACCAAAGAAGAAGAAGCCATTTGTGATCTAAACACAAAGAATAAGCAAGTTTTGACGTTGAGCGACCACTGTTAGCGCGTTTACGAGCGTTCCGAATTGTTGACAGCCCTCCGCTGTCATTATCGCGATATCTAAGACCGCTTTCCGAATATGAACGTAATCGCTCCCAGCGCTGACATCAATAATTGGCGTTCCGAGTTAGATATCACGATTATGACAGCTGAGATCTGTCAACAATTCGGAACGCTCGTGAACGCTCTCACGGTGCTCACACAATGTCAAAACTTGCATATCATATTTCTTTGTGTTTAAACTACACATTTCTTCTTCTTCGTTGGTTAGGTGGCCACGGTAGCCAGAAGCACAATTTCGAAGATGCCACGTTTGTCTAGAGTTATGATGCGACTCAAAACAAAACAGCACAACTGTCATCTTTGACAGCGCTCACGGTGCTAACGGCCGTACCGAATAAGCACGCTCAAATCGATTACAGCGTAACTCGGAATGCAGGGTAAATTTACTTTCAGACTGCTGATGATCTAGTTCACATCATGGTACGAGTATATTAAGACCATGGTTCACACAGAGATGAACAGTAACACAGGAATTGTGGAGTTGAGGCACCGCCACGGGGCGCCACAATCCGCGCCAAATTTGTTTTTGCCAAAAAAAAAAGTAGTCTGTCAATGAGTTGGAAAATATAACAGCTCGTTTTTGATAAGTTTATGTGCTAATCTCAATTTATTTTTGTTTTTTGCTGTTAGCCGCATTACTTCTGATGAGTTGTTATAGGAACTCATCAGTAACGTTATAACTCCAGGGAATTAATGTGAAATATAAATAAAACACAACAAATACTTACTATGATTTTAATTCTTCAATTAAATTTTAATTTTAATGTATGTTTTATTTAGCATTCTCGAAGGAGATTTTCCTAATAATCTGAATACATTTCAAGATCAGTTGAAAATTATTTATTTTACCCCATGGTCGAGAAAGCCCTTTTTAATTTTGTGTTTTTCACATTATAATAAGTCAATTAAGTACTTAGGCTTGATTAAAAATAAGATTAACCCTTCGGGGTAATCCTATTTTTTTATGCAGGCACTATTGTCTCCCTACCTTTAACATCAACAAATAGTATCTTTTATATTTTTGTATGGCTTCTTGCCAGTACCGTTGGTGTGGTGAATCTGATGAACAGGATGCGCGTAATGCGGGTTTCTCTCTTGATGTCTTACTATTTGAACATCAATCAAGCATCATTCTTGAGTCAGATAGATAGTAAAAAAAACAAAAAACTGTGGCAGCACTTTCAGCAGTATTTTCGTTAAGGGTGGCGCTAACTACTCTCCCAACAGCATGTTGCGCCTGGAACAAATGACACTCAAATTAAACTTGGTGAACTATCATATAAAGTAAGATAATTGAAAAAAAAAAACTGACATTAGTTTCAGAAAATACATGTATCAGAAATATTTAAATCACAACAATTACATTAATGACTGGAATAACTAAATAAATAAAAACAAAAATTGCTTGATTTATTCTAATTATTGGGACCGGTTGTTTAAATGCTAGTAAATGACAACATTATCATTTCTATTTTAAGTGAACTGGGAATTACAACATGAAATCTATCATAGTTATATACTACAAATATCACACAAATACTTACAAAACTGAGATAATTATATAAGTCGAGAGTGGCTACAACTTGTTTTTTTTTGAAAACTCAAGCACAATTTTCTAATATCAAAGGCACTGCAAGTGAGGTATCTGAAAAACAAGTTTTTTTTAAATATATTATTTAAAATGACGCTAAAACGCAAAATCAACAAAAAAGTGTTTACTTTTATTTTATAATAATCATCAGCAGAATCAATAACACAAATAACAATCAAATGAATGTTTATAGATTTTAAACGGTTAATTAAAATATCAGTCTTACCAGGCAGGTGGGCATAACTATGGTCTTCATGTTTAATTTTCTGAGAATACTTATGATCATAATGCTGATACACATCTGAAAAAAGACATGTATACATTAATAGTATTCTTTAAACTATGTTGACAGGCTTCTTTTACATTTATGTATGGAGTGATACTCGTAGAGTAGTGATCAATAATGTTTGTCATTACTTTTAAGGGTTGTAGTCAACCTAATTAACTTTGCCAATAACTCAAACCCTATAGTAAAGTTGGACAGCCTGTTAGAAGCTCAAATAAAAAATCATGCTGGCAAAGAAAATCTTGAGTGGATTGGAAGAAAATATTCTTTAATTCTTTAAGATTAGCAAGTAGTATTGATAACGTACGAACCTTCATAAAATATTGTGACTATTCCTGTGGTAATTTCTTCGGCCGAAAACAATGAAGGATTAGACCAACTTCGACCCAATAGGAACTTCTCATTGATGTAGCTTTTTCAAAGTGTTTCTGGTACACACATAGTTTGTGAAGGTCTTGAGCTCATAATCACTGTTAATGGTTAATGCTCAGGACTACCTATGAGCCACTTTTTGTGTCCGATCTCACTAACAGGAAACGTATGCAATAAATAAGCAATAGCATCCTTTCGTTTAGGACCGCAATGTTCGATACATCAGCTTGTTGTTCATCTTGCACTACCTACCTATGCAAAATACTACACTTTACAATAATTTGAAGCTAAGAACGGAAATTAATCAACGCAAACTTTACTCACAAGTCGCAACTAATCCAACACAAAACAAAAGTAACAAATTATCAAAACTGAAAAGTCGAAAAGTTACGAAAACCGCGTAAAATTGTCTATGGTGGTTTTTTTTTTTTAATAGCCACTCAGAACTTCTGAAGTCAGAAGTCTCAGACGCCCGAGCGAGGCCATTAGAGATGGGTCGTCAACGTATTTGGTCCAACTTCGTTCATCGACTAGTCGATTAACTAGTTGAATTCGTCGACTAGTTTACGCGTCAACTTGGATAAACTTTGCGACGAAGTCAAAGATGACGACGGAAGGTACCTATTAATTTGATCTTCCCTTCATACTTTTCCAGGCTTAGGATTGGCTGAATACTGAATCACACACTGAACATAAAAAGTCAAAACAAAATGAACAACTTACTATCAATCAGAAACAAGTACAGGCCGGTTTGTCCCGGTGTCTCATTGTTCGACCAGTCCATCGCCTTACTCTTTTGCACAAGGGAAACTACCATAACGCCATGCCATCCTTTTCTTCACTTAACAATAATTTCATTCGACCCGTATAAATATCAACTCCCTTCTACTAGATTTAGAGTTTTAATTTGTTTGCTTTATTTCAACGGACGAATGAATTTGTACTACATTCTCGCGTCGGTCGTCGCGTTGCGAGTTTCAGTTCAATCGTTCGACTAGTCGATCGATTATCGGTGAACCGTCGATTCGTTCACAGTACGTCGACAGTCGAATTAACTAGTTCGTTAATTCAACGCCCATCACTAGAGGCCGTCGTACTTGTAGTCGCGTGTAACACCCAGGAACGAAAGCAGAATTTCTCCCTGTGCCACTTCTAGTAAATTATTGCAGCTATACCAAAATAAAAAATACGTATGTATAGAATAAAAATAAATTATTTATCACCAAGAGTTACTGGATGACGTCAAACATCTGTCAAATCCAGTATTCATTTTATGTAGTTCCGTATTTCGCCACGGTCTTTACAAGTTGTAGATGTAATTACTTTATTTTATTTCATTGCTACGCCTTTAGAAATATAACCACGCAATCGTAGTCGCGCAAGCATTTAAGTTTGAACTAATCTGTGTTTCAAGGAAACAAAATACCTGTGTTATCAACACAGACTAGTTAGCTGATATCTATATATCCCCGCCCATTTTGTAACAAGCACGAGCACCGCGGTTTGACATTGACGCGCGCGTCACGTCACTTTCAACATACAAAAAAAACAATGTGTTACGTAACATTTTTTCAATAATTAGTTGACGAGAACCGTCACGCCATATAGTGAAACAGCCCACAGACCATAATTTTACAAAAAAAATAGAGATTTAGGCCGCGTGAGGTGACCGTCGCGCGTCGCTTAGAAGCGACAGCGGGGCTTGACGGTAGGGTTACGTGTCGCCTACATGCGACGCCACAATAAATCTCAACAATGTCAAAGTAATTTAAAATTCTTGTTTCAACACTGGCTAGCGCCGCAACGTCCTAAGTTTCAAAAATAACTGCAGCTCTATTATAAACAAAATAAAATGAATTTTTGAATTTTGTATCTAGGTACTTTGAAATAGTTTGAATAGTTTTAACCTAACGATAATTAGGTAGTTATTTATTAATTAATTATTTTTGAACCATCCATGGTTTTTTTGTTGATGTTGATTACTAAACTTCATCAAATCGAAATCTTAATAATCTGTGGTGAAATTGTCTATGGTTAGCCCTGCAACTTTTTCTGAACTGCATTTTGTTTGAACTTGCAAACCAAAACCGGTATTAATTTACAATATCTATAAAAACAAACGAAAGTTTGAATTATATAGTACCTACTTTGAATTGGTTTATCAGTGACAATAATTATTAGTGTGTAATCGTGAATGTGACAATAAGACGTAGTGTTGACATGTAGATACTGGTAATTGTATCAAAAATAAATTTTGGCCGCGCCGTGGTGGTGCTTGGGTAGGCCTATGTCCAGCAGTGGACATCTTTCGTCTAAAATGACGATGAGGATTCCTAAACTATACAATTCCTGTGTTACTGTTCATAATAAGTGATGTAGTAGATCATCAGTCTGATGGTTAGCTTTGCAAGAACGAGTGGTGGTCAGTCAGGTAAGTATGCCAAGTATCTACTTAGTTAACTTGGTGATAATAATAGTTTTAAGGTAAAAATAGGCCACGTGCCACGATCGCCACACAGTGGGTGCCCGATACCGAGCCAGGCCTAAGAAACGCTGTCGTGGCGATTTGGACTCGTTCCTGACCGATTAGCCGGCGAAGGCACAACTAATGGAACACTGAAAAGTTAACTAAAAGAATAGGCACACATTTAAAACAAGTGAATATTATTAATCTGATAAATATTCTATCTCTTGGCAGATGAGCCCATGCAACCCAGCAGTTGCTAAGTAATGCCTTATGAACTGAAGACAGTAAAGGAACACCACCTCTACTTGATTTGATCACATCAATCCTGGTTAGTATTCAGTATTGCACACACTTTTTTTGATAAACATAGGTACCTACATAATTATGGAGCAAATGAATTGGAGCAGGAGCATGGAATTAATAAATGTTGCAACTCATTGTACTCATAATGATTGATTGAAATGAGTACCTATTATAAGTAATTACTTATTGAAAGTACTACATTACTATACTGATGATAATCACAATATTATTTCAATTGATTGTAAAAAATAATACTCGGATGAGTGTAGGAATGAAATAAATCAAATACTAATAAATGCTTACCATTATTTCCAGCAGTGGTGGTGTGCAGTCCACACACATCCGACAGCGCTCCGTTCCCAGCCTCAAGAAAAATGTAGCAAAAATGTATTAGCAAATTGATTTGATGTGATGCAAATTAATAAATTCTATTTATTTATTTATATAAGTACCTACACACTAAACACTTAATAATGTAAAATACATAAAGATTTATTATTAGATTTTGTTTCCAGCAGACCTGCGACAGGAGAATTGGATGACAGACATAGTGTTGATTTACATCTATGAGACATAGACAGTGTGTAAAACAGTACCTAAACAGACTACAGCAACCTAAACACACATAATTTTATCAGCTTAAAATAAACGCACATACACTTCTTAAATAAATAAATAAATACATATATTAATTATAATAATTTTAATTTTTCTTGTTTGCAAGAGTGAAGCGCAATTTGTGTGTAGGTATATTTATGTTACAAGCTTTGTATCTTGTACTGTGGTTTATCTCTAACAATCTAGATGATTTGGTATTACTGTGTGGGTCTATCTGGCAGGCCCCAACGAGATTTATCAACAGGTTTACATAAGGACATAATTTTTTACCTATAGAAAATAAATAAGATGTATTTTGTACTTCGACAGTTTTTGATTAAACGACGTTTCTATGAAATGTCTTGCTAGCGGGCCCCCCTTGTGATTATTTTTATTGTTATTATACTTTCAGATCGCCCAGTAGTGCTCGGAGTTAGAAACTATTATGTACCTTAAAAATCCAAAATTTCGACTTTCTGTGAGCTATACCTACTTTAGAAGATATTCGTTACTTAGACAAACGTCCAGCGAGCGGGCCCCTTTTTAAAATACTACTCTTTAATATCATACAATTAGCATAAAGAGCTTGATACTATTATGTACCTTACAAATCCAAATTTTGGACTTTCGCAAATTTAACTAGGTCCGTTGGTTGAATATTTATTTAGATATCGAATATCCTCTAAAGTATAGCTCACAGAAAGTCGAAAATCAAAAACTGTCGAGGTAAAAAATACATCTTATTCATTTTATATAGGTAAAAAAAGAATGTCCTTATGTAAACCTATCACCTGTTGATAAATCTCGTTGGGGCCAGCCAGATAGACCCACACGATATTACTACCTATGTGCTTTTTACGTATTATGTATATAAGTAAGTAAACGAACACTGAATACCTACTTGCCTAGCACAAATTTTATGAAGTTGCTCAATCTCACCTTTCAAGTAAAATCAAACTGTTGAAATAAAATGTAGGTCTAAAAGCATTGAAATAAATGGGTACTAATAAATTATTGTCTATGAATACGAATACGCATAAATAAGGACATGGGCCCCCAATGACGGGAAATAAAATAGAACCTTAGTGTGATATCTATGCAGCGTCTGGTTGCCAGGCAACAGCACTTCACTTCGTGTGTTATATCTATGCAGCGCCTCGTGCGCATGCGCGACGTGAATAAGTTCACTTCATGGCATTCTGGTGGTTACCATGGAAACAGCACTTCACTTCGGCGAGGTGCAATGCGCGCGCTGTGTCAGTTGAACTTAGTATTAATTTATGATGTTGATTAAGATTTGATGAATATTATTTTATTATTGGCAACGTTTAGTTATGGAGGTACAATAAAATATTAGGTGATTTGATAAATACACACATCGTATAGATAGGTAAGGCGCATCTCATCACGCTAGGAGTTTGATTGCATTCAAGTCATCAGCTGACAATAGGTTCTTAATAAAACAAACAATGTAAGTAACTATGCGCAAACTACGAAAAGACGCTTTGTAGCAGCTGTAGGGACTTATTGGTATTGCATTTTATTATTTAAGGGGCATGCGCTAAGGTAGCCCGCGAAATTCAAATTTTCTTTAGTTTTTTACATTTTGCAGGTAAGTGTGAGGTTTTATGTTGATTAAAATATGATTCGCGACCGTAACCAATAAGGCTTTACATAATTATAATCATTACAATCATCAATACAACTCCTTATGTAAGCACAATCTGCAAATGTCATGATTTCATGAAATAGTCATTCAATGCTATTAAATGAACTTAGAGTGTTGTATTGATCATTTTTTAAACATTTGATACGGCCGCGAATCATATTTAGACCAACATACAACATGATACTGACCTGCAAATTGCAAAAAACGTAAGAAAATTTGAATTTCGCGGGCTACCTTGACGCTTTCGCCTTAAATGTTCTGACTGCGCATGCGTGACGCGTTACATACCTGCAGGTTAAATAAGTGGTAAGTAGGTACCTAGTTCATTTAAAAATCAGTTTAATTTTTGAAAACCAAATGTAGGCAATAAACTGACTTTTTAATGTACAGACGCCAGCACATCAAGCTACTACAATCTGTCAAATTTATTTAATAGATTTTCAACTTTAGCACTACAGCATAAGGTTCAAGGTTGATTGCGAAAATTTGACAGTTTCGGGTAGCTTGACCTGCTGGCCTCTGTACAAAACGGTATGATTTAGACATTGAAATATATAAAAACATTGAAATAAATAAGTACCAATTATCATCTCTGAATACGAATAGGCCTATGGACATGGCCGTCAATTAGGGGAAAATTAAAAAAAAACTTATCGCCGCGTGCTGGTTGCCTAGGAGACCACTTGGCAACGGCTCTTCGGCGAGGCGAAGGAAGTGAGCGCATTGTTTCCACTTTTAGGGATTTCTCCCTTTTTTAGGGAAAAATAAAATTACCGATGTTATGCATGGTTTAGGGATATTCTATGTAGACAGGGATTTAGGGAATTGCGGGGAAAAATTCTTAATGAATGTAATCCGTCTATTGTACTATTATCGTGGCTAAAGACGACATCGGAACTAAGTCGCATTATAGTTTGTTTCGTCTCACTCGATTAATAATTAATGTTTTGTAATCTCGTCAGTTAATGAAAGTTTTGTAGGTATTTAATGCTATTAAATAAGTGGAATGATTTGTTATTATTTATTTTCATCATGGTCAAAAAAGAAACGGTGTCTTAGGGATAAATAACTGGGGCAAAACCAAAAACGTAAGTGGTCACACTGAGGAGCGCCTGTGCGCGCGCTACAAGTGTCAGTTTTTCATAGTATCAGTATGATGATGATTAAGATTTGATGAATATTATTTTATTATTGGCCACGGTTAGTTAAGGAGGTACTTACCTATCTATCTATCTACAATAAAGTATTGTAGGTACTTATTGGACTTTTGTATTTAGTGCGCATAGGTAGGTACGTGACGCGTTACAAGTTAAATAAGTAGGTAGGTACCTAGTAAGTCAAATTAACCTCAATGTGATAGTTACTGCCTAACGCGCAAGCGCGATTCTTACCGCTTCAGCGTGTTGAAGTGCGCCGGTACGCGCGCTGCAAGTGTCTGCTGTTGAACTGACAATATTCAACAGTTCAACAGCCGACGAAATAATATTATTTGATTATTGGCAACGCGTAGGCCAACAATCCGCACGTCTTTTTAACAGTCAGCTTGAAATGAGCAAATCGTTTAAATAGGTAAAGCGCATCTAATCACGCTAGGAGTTTGATTGCATCCAAGTCATCAGATGACAATAGGTTCTATAATAAAACAAACAATGTAAGTACCTAACTATGCGCAAACTACGAAAAAGCGCTTTGTAGCAGCTGTACTTATTGGTACCTATTGCATTTTATTTGATTTATGTTCTGACTGCACATGCGTGACGCGTTACACACCTACAGGTTAAATATGTAGTAAGTACGTAACTAGTTCATTGAAAAAAAAAAAACTGTTTAATTATTGAAAACAAAATGTATCTAGGCAATAAACTGACTTTTTAATGTACAAAACGGTATGATTTAGACATTGAATTATCTAAAAGTATTGAAATAAATAGGTAGGTACTAATTATTGTCTCTGAATACGTATAAGATTATGGACATGGCCGTCAAAGAGGGAAAAAAAAAACAAAGTGCGTAACAACGCGGCTGCGCGGCGTGATCACTTCATCCGATTCTTTATTATAGAATCGGATGAAGTGATCACGCGCGTGGTCTCCATAGTTACCACCATGATATTATCATAGTGGTTACCTTAAGGTTACCACGCGTGTTATTTCCTTGGCGACAACACTTCGGTGATGTGATGCGCGCGCTCTACAAGTGTCAGTTTTACTTGGCTTATATATGATGGTGATGAATAAAACATTGTAGGTACTTATTGGACGTTGGTATTTAGTACGCAAGTACGTGACGCGTTACATACAATTTAAATAAGTGTAGGTATGTAGTAAGTAAAACAAATCTCAATGTGATAGTGTAGCGCCTAGCGCGCAAGCGCGATTCTTACCACTTCAACGTGGTGAAGTGATTCGGTGTGCGCGCGCTGCAAGTGTCAGCTGTTGAACTTAAGAATTTTGTAATGATTTGATGAATATGATTTTATTCAACGCTTATGTAGGTTATCTCCAATAAATTATTCGGTAGGTAGGTACATACAATATACATATCTTTTTATTTAAATGACTACATCGTTTAGGTAGGTTCCCACATAGTTTGTGTGGGGTTAAATTACACCCTATTAACACTCGATTGCGTTTACATAATATAAGTTAACAATGGGTTCATAATAACAAACTATGTCAATGCGCATTTTCTTTATTATGCAGCAGCAACGTGTAGATATGTATGTTTTATTTTATTTATTGTAGGTAGGTACCTACCTGCGTAACGCGTCGCGCCTCAGGCTATTTATATCAAGGGACTAGTCTAGGAACAAAATTGAGTGTCTGATTGGATATCTGTTTTGCAATTTTATTTTACTTGCGCGCTAATCCCCATAAATAGTAATGTTTAGACATAAGCGGTTAAATATCTACTAGCTTTAGAATACTTAATATAAAATGATCAATAGAATTAGCATAAAAAATTTAATTAAAATCTCGATTATGATTGTTAATGTATTGCTTGGTCAATCCCTAGCATCAGTCAAATGACACTGACAGCTCACTCCACGCAAGTTTTCACGGTGATATTTTTACAGAATCGACATGCTGGTCTCACCGATGCAAATACGTTGCCGGCGACCGAACAGACTAATTTTTTTTTTTTTCTGATTTGCGGAGGCTCATATCTCCGCATCACATGCCCATACCATGACAACCTATTTCCACACAACTTTTCAGTCACCGCTGCACCGGTGTAATTTTCAGACTTCTTCATAAATACTCATTTCTTAAACTATCCATTCGTGTAACACCACACATCCCTCTAAGCATTCTCATCTCAGCTGCATGCAATTGCGTTTCATTCATCCCTGTTTTTGCCCAATATTCTGATCCATACAAAACAGCATTGTCTAACCATAGTTTTATAAATCTTCCCCTTAAATTTGAGGATAATGCGGGAGTCGGAGATTGCATGACATGGAAATGTAATGGATAAAAAAATACTTAGATAAATCGAAAGAAAATTGTAATGTTCTTTTGGAAAAAATTCTGATATTTATGGTATTTATTGTCTGTACATCAAGACTATAAACAGTAAAGTAGATAGATGAGCTGAAACTTTCAGTAGTCTGGATTTTCTAATATAAAACATAACTGGCGAAAAACACAAGTTCATCCGACATCATGTTTTCCAGTTTTATGAATCATACGATAACGATCGTTGGATCAGCCACGGTAAGTGGTTTGTAAGCCACTTATTATAGTCGTCAACGATTAATTACTTCATTACCTGAGCGTTCAGCTCATTTAACTCATAATTTGTAGGTATTCAACGAGCTAAATAACGCGAGGAAGTATAAAGCACAGCTCTCTGTTATAACCGGACCTGAGGATTTAATTTTGACCTTCATTTTAACAAAATCAGCTTATAATGTTCCCACTACTGGGATACAGGCCTCCTCTCTGTGAGAGGGAATGGGCCATAATGCACGACACGGGCCCAGTGCGAGTTGGTGGATGTCACAGTTCATGTTTTTCCTTTTTTGAAAATATACCTTTTTCCTCACGATAATACAAGCTCTTCCACCGTTTTAAGAGCAGTATGATGAAATAAATTGTACAAAGTTCATGCCTGCCTAGGTCCGAACCTACGAACGACAAGTCACTAGCCAGGGTCGTTACCACTGGACCACCACAGCTTTTGAACGTCATTGTCTGCGTGATTATCCATTATAATTGAAATATGGTTGCCATTTTATCTTTAATAGGTACATAAAAGAGTAATTGACATGGTAGTTTTATTCGTGCTTAAAACGCCAAAGTTTCGGAGAGAAGTTTGGAAATGTGCCAAGCAATGGCAATGGGATCCTTCCCTTCGGGTTATCATCTCCTACGTGTGATGATAGCTTTAAATGACTTGACATTAGCCTCATTTGGCTTCCATGGGTATAATAGGGGAAGATTAAGTGTATGTATCGAGAGAGGAGGCAGATTAAGTACCAGACTTAGTCCTCTTTTGTGAAATACATGCGTTAATTGCCTATCTGCAAAATATAATAACAGTTGTGGAAACTGGTGTCATTTTATAATAAAATCAAATGCATAGGGATATTGAAAAAATATATTTTTTTGGCCGTTCGGTAGATTATTAAAAAATATTGGACACGTATTTTTTCTTTTTTTACGTCATCAAAAGATTACGCCAATACATTGAGTTAAAATGTGGCATGACGTCATTACGCGGTAGATTTCATACTGACTTGTGAGGAAGCGAGCCTTCACTCCTCAACTTTAAAATGCGTTTTATCTAAACCATTTTTTTATAATATGATAAAGCAAAAAATACGTGTCTAATATTTTTTTATCATCTGACTGACGGACTAAATAATTTTATTTCCGCTGACTATTGGTGAGTATGGTCATCTTTCTTATTTTTTGTATGGATGGTACGAATACAGGCAAGATATTTCTGCCAATGGATGCTGAAACATCGCCCTTTGAGTCATTGTACGTGCGTACAAAAAAGGTCGGCCAAACCGTCAGGAACATGTCAAAGTTATTGAACTCAACGTTCCCTATGTTGCGTGAAAGTGAGAATTATTTATCCAAAATATTGCCAGCCTTAGGCTTAATGGAAAGTGCGTCACCGGACTCTCCTACCACGTCATCCACATATACTTTTAAAAAATAAGGTCATTTTGAAGTAGGTTTAAAAAGCCATTATCCATCAGACCCTCCATCAATTATTCAAAAGCAGTCAGAGTGTTATTTTTTTTTCAAAATACGGGTATTCGAACCGTACAGAAAAACAGAATAAATTAATGTTACCTCGAAAAGTCATTAAGTCGTAATGTACTCATTAAATATAAATAAATGACGTCCCGTAGAAAATATATCTCAACTATACGTTAATAAAAGCACATTTTGTCCGGATGCAAATTATCGACGTAAATTATTGTCAAATGTCTAAAAGAACGATTTATACGCAATACCACAGCAGAGTTATTGAAATATATGTCCCAGAAGACAATACACCGATGCGGGGATTTGTATCTGCAAAGGAGATTATACCGTATAAAGCTGTGACACGGCATAGATTTGTGTGCGTAATTTGATCAACAATGGAAAAACAACAAAAATGGTTATTACGGTAATACTCAAATAAAACCCAAAGCAAAATAGGAATGAGTCGTTTTGCATTCAAGCATAAATCTAACAAATGGCATTTGCATGCAGAAGTACCGAATACAATTCATTGCGGTATTACGGAGGGCAGGATCATTGCGGAGTTATTCTTAGGTAGGTTGTAATGATATGGATCTAGAAATAAGCAATCTAGAACGACTGTCTGGCTATTCATGAATAAGAATAAGAATCATTTATTTGCAGAAAATATAGGTGTTACCAGTTGTAAAAGTTTGTCGTTTAATGTTCAGTCTTTTAAATTTTGTATTAATTAATATATATATTTTTTTTTTTCTAACACGCCACAAAACAATAGGATACTTAAAAAAATAATAAATCTTTTATGTTGTAGAAATTCTTGTAAACATTTGTGAGCCGACAGCTGTACAAACCTTTATCTATTTGTAATGCCCATGAAGTGACTACAGTCCGGCCGTCTAGAGAATGCGTTTTTGACACCTGCCAGTTTCATACTAACGAACATGTGTTTTGCGAATTTGATCCTTATTACTACTAGAAATTGTCCAACTGATTGGTGGCAGGAACGCATTCTCTCGACGGCCGGACTGATAATGAAGTTATGATTGACAGCCGGTTGCTGAATTGAGAAATTGAAGTTACAAAATTATCATTCTTCTTCAATGTAGCCCGCGAAATCTAAAATTCTTTCCAAAAAACGAACGTTTTAATAATGTAAAGTAGTTTAGTAAAGTAATGCTAAAGTAGACTTTGACATACAACCAGCAAATTGCAAAAAACGTAAGAAAATGTATATCGTGCGGGCTACCCTGACGCTTTCGCCTTAACCCTTCGCCAGCACTCGCCTCTTATTTAAAGTAACTCTTATTTAAACATAAATAAATAATTTATTTCCAAAAGTAATGTATAAAGTAATTATGCGCAGCATCTACAGTGTAGGGTGTTTTTTTTTTTTTTTTGTGGAAATTTGATCAATGACCCCCATACTAGGTGGAACCTATGTTACAGGGTTCATCCATCTGTCCATTATATTAATACATGATTACAAGTAAGTAAGTAGTACTTATTTTTAGGGGTACAAATTATGTGTTTAATTCTTGTGTGAAAAAGATGTGGTTAGTACGCACTCACCACATCTTTTTCACACAAGACAAACATACCACTACACACACACACCCTCACATACACACTCACACACGCGTGTGATTGTGTATGGGAGGGTGTGTGTGTGTAGTGGTATGTTTATAGTGATCATTGTATTGGTCATGTAGGTACATATATTGCGATTTTAATAGTTCTTCTGTTTTACTGTATTTGAATTCTAATCATGTAAAACTTTGCTTTGTTTGATACATGACGTTTGATAATTACAGACGTCGTTTTTAATTGGAGTTTATTTGTATCACAAACTTTTATTCAGCTAACTATTATAATAAAATAAACCGTTTACTTTAGTACTTATGTGGCTAAAATACTCCGATAAGGGGTCATTGAATGTATTATGTAAATACAAGATAACTTTTTACTGTTCTGACATACTTAATTGTAGCTTTGTAAGAGCACATTAAAGCCGTCTCGATATATTTGTTGAAATAACAATACAATACGAAATAATTGAAACTTGATCCGATTGTTACATTTATAAAAACATCCCGTTTCTCGAAAGTTGTTCTATGATTGAATACTGAGAATATTTCGGTATCGAAACGCTTGGGAACAGTAATTCTATTACAGCACGTGCCAAAACAAGTTATACTTATTACTCCTGCAATAAATCATTTGTACGAGGTGTCGTGTGATTGGTGTATCACATTGAAATCGGGATCGAAACCGTCGGATGCGTGACGCGTTCGCTACAGAATATTTTATTCATGACACCTCATCGTTCATACGTGCAATAACAGTTTCTGTTCAGTACCAATGGGAAAGGAAAGCGGGAAATAAATCCAATTTGTACCGGCATATATCATGGTCAGAGCGCAGCTTACGATTTATTCACAATATCATACTGTAGGTTGTGTATCTACGCGTACTGGCACGAGGCCCACTTCAATCCAATCTCGTCGGGTGCAATGGCGGCGATGAAACAGTTTGGAACATACATGGTTATCATTCAGGTGTGTTTGTTGAGACCAAACTTTAATGCAGGTATTGCCACTATACCTAATAATTCGAATAGTTTAATACTTTCATGTTCCGTGTGGTGTCGGACGTAAAGAATAGTACCAACCCATTACTTCCCGTGGGTGTCGGAAAAGGCGACTGGGACTCACTAGAGAATGGGCAGCAGCATTCTTTATGTATTTTAACGTGGCAAACCCCCCCATTTGGGGGAGGCCTATGTCCAGCAGTGGACGTCTTTCGGCTGAAATGATGATGAAATAAAAGAAAATGACCACAATGATAGTATTCAACTTTCATTAAGGTCATTTTCTGCTCTAATACTTTTAGATACACGGCTGTCAAGTCTTCCATACATACGAGTATAATGTTCCCATAATATTATTTTTCCTTCCCCATAAGACAGTGATTTCCGAGGTACTTGACAGTTTTCGATCCAACATCCCCAGTACATTTAAAACGAACCTCATTGTTGGTCCTCCGGGCTAATACTACTAAGATTTATTTACTTATTGGTTTTTTTATTTCTCTCACAATATAAAATAAAACATTTATAAGAAGTATTTTTTACCTATTTACAAAAAACTTAAATTAAGTTGATAAACATGGTGTTTGATAGTGATATGTGAATGAGTTACATTAACAACTCATTTTCATAATAAATTAACAATATTTAGGTAATTGTTAGGCTGATGTAGACCCTCGACACTGCCTTAGTAAGTCTCCTGGAGCGATGGATTATTATGCTTTACATAATAAGGCTGCCATTTCATCTCCTTACACCATCGGCTTGTTTCTGGAAACCTGAGGAAAAACAAATGACAGTTCCATAATAAGTCAATCCCTGAAAATATCTAGTGTTGTTATGAACTTCAGGACGAGCTTGCACTAAAGGCCCGCTTTCACCACAGCGTATTCCTCTACACGTAATTAAAACATCATTATGTCTCTGTCATTTTCAAACTGTTGACAGAAACAGAACGATGATTTAAATGCGTTAAGCTATAAACGCATTAAGTGATTTGTGGTTCAAGTGGGCCTAAAGGCTGAACACGCACCACAACCACACCTCAACGACAAAACGTTGACGGGCGCTAATTTGTATGAAAATTAATACTTTATTCACAGAGACCACATTTAGGCGTCAAAATCAACCGTGTGGGCGACACCGACTACCCACGGCCACGTCGCAGCCGCAATGCAACCACCAGCGAGACCGCGCACTAACGGTTGGCCACATCGCAAATACAACGTTGCGTCTTCCTCTACGAAAGCCGGACTGGAACTGTCTGTCTGTAAACACTAGCCACAACGTAACCACATCGCAACTACTAGCGACAACGCAACCACATCGCAATTTTGTAGTTACCTCAATGCAACTGTAAGATGGTGCAGCGAGACTTCTCATACGTAACCACTTCTTGTCCACAATTTGTCGCTGCGATGTGACGTGATTAACCTAGATAGGATTATCTAGCCATCTAACGTTGCAGGGTTCTCCAAATGGCCTGTTGATAATGGTAATCATACCCGCGTACTTCAACATTTGAGTACACAAGTTATTTTTCAGATTCAAGATTGTAAATGTTTTTCGGTCTTGTACGGGACTAAAACGTAGACGAAAACATTCTTTCATATGTTTGTTCGGTCTTGTTCGGGAGTTAAATGTAGATAAGGGATACGAAATATATGTACTATATATAATATATATACGTTTTTCTCGTTTTCCACCATATTAACGTGCAAAATGTACCTATATTTCGTGAACGGCTTTGGTGTTGATTTACCTAAAACTTCAATCTCCGTATCAAAAAAAATCTCTCGTAAAACCCTTAGAAATAATGAGGGATCTACCAAAAAAGATAACATTATTATTTTATTTTATTTTATTATTATTAAAAAAATCTACAATACACTCTGGTAACTTCACTTGTTTGCATTTTTTAAATGATGTTTTTCCATACTCAGAAATTTCTTTCTCGACCTATGTAAGGTATCTCTTTTGTCAAGAGCGAAGGGACTGCATGTGTTATAATTTCAGCCGGTGATGTATCACAAAAAATGTTTTTGTTATATTTTTTACAACTGATTCAAAATTATTTTTGGTAAAATTATATTTGATGCGGGATGCAACCTGTGTCGACACCATTGCGCCATCCCATCTTCCTAGCATAGCGGGCTGTGTCGGGGCGGCTGCTGCAGATACAGAAAATCTCAAGCTATATTTTTGCGCCGTTTGGAGTTGAAACACTAGGTCCGAGTGCTCACCAAGTATTTCGGGACATCGCCAAGCGGTTGTTCGATTCTTCACGAGACCATAGGGCTGGCCAATTCTTAGGCCAAAGAATCAGCATTGCCATCCAACGTGGCAATGCTGCCAGCCTTTTGGGCACTTTTCCGGCTGACAGCGATGCGGACGAATTTTTTAATGCCCAATGAGCTTTTCCCTTTATAAAACAAAAAAATAAAACATATAAATGTTTTATTTTTTCTTTACACACTAGTACATAATATATAGGTTACTTGTATTTACATAGTTTAGATAATGTATGATTTATTGCGTGACGAACCTTTATTGACCTTTTCTGTATTGACTGTTATAAATATAGTATAATCAGGTGTTTTTGTTAGGGAAAACAAGGTTGTTTATTAAGAGGCCAATAGTGATTTTGAAATTTATATAAATGAATGTTACAAAAAATGAAATTTAATATTTTCAGAGAGAAGACGCATTCCATTATTTATTTTATTTTCAAACTCTTTAGATTTGAAGGTTTCCTCTTTACATTTCTCTTAACCGCAAGGTTTATTTTATTTTACGCGAGTCGTCGAGTCGAGCGTTTTTGGTAGGAAAACATAGTGTACCTGAAACTTGTTTTATTTGCCACTATAAGAATTTCCCCATAAGAAAATTTGCCGTTTTGAGAATTTGCCCTTTAGCGGCTTTGATATGGGTATTTTTACTCCCGTTACACTTAAATGTGTATTGTTACGGACACTCAAATTGAAACATTTTAGTACAAAATAATATAAAATATTAAAGAAAACTGAATATAAAAAAACTAAATAAAAATTGTTATTTTAACACTCATCATTTACTTTTTATAAATAAATCTACAGTTATCATCGGTTTTCGTGTACACTACTGATAAAAGGTCAAGACCTAAGATTTGTGCGAATAATAATGAAGTCCCTCGCAATCTGCGTAAATACTCAGGGTTTTTTCCAAGTTTTTATAGTATTTAATTAGGTAAACAAGAAGATTACTGTCGTAGAGACAAACGCGTACGTGTCTGAGATACGTCTAGCATTGTCATAGCATAATCAACCTATAATCTTCCCACCGCACATCAGGCCTCCTCTGAGTGGATCTACCACACGGGCCCAGTGCGAGTTGGTAGATGTCACATGACTTCGAATTGTTGGTTCAAGACATGCCGGCTTCCTCACGATGTTCCTTCACCGTTTTGAGAGAAGTGGAGATGAAATTATTTACGTAAAGTAAAGCGCCTGCTTAGGTTGGAACCCACGACCTACAGCTCGCTCCGCCACCACTGCTCTCCTAGTTTCGGTTATGTCAATCATAATTATTATCCTATAATATTTTAAAATATACATCCATACTTTAATTCTAACTTAATGTGAAAGTGAGTTTGTTTGTTTTTTGTTACGCTTTCACGCTAAAACGGCAAAACGGATTTGCTTGAAATTTGGCACATGGGTCTATCATGGCCTGGAAAAGGACATAGAATATCTTTTATCCAGATACTCTCACAGGATCGAGATTTATGTGGGTGAAAACGCAGGGCGTAGCTAGTATATATTATAAATTTATATATATTATACAGGGTGGATTTTTGAGATGGGGCAGTATGGGCAGCTACCTTAACTATTGTCTCTAGAAGAAAACGATCTTAGGAGACTGTCCTTAACTTTTTGAGACATTTTGATCTGCATTCACAGATTTTGAAAAAACAATACAGTCAGCAAGAAAATGGGCAGTTCTCACAAAAACTTTTTTTGATGCCAATCGATCCTGTTTCTTATAACGATCAAAAAACTCTACTGGACCAACTGAGGTTTGAGTACTAGAAAAGTCAGAAAACGCAAAAAACTTTTCTCATACAATATAGGGGATGAAAGTTTTTGTGGGAAACCCGGCATTTCTTAAGTTAGGGATATGAAAATTCAAATTTATGGTTTTGGTAAGAAATAAAGAATTACACGTTACAGCGTTTTTGAAAAAATCATCCCCCCAAGGGGTAAAATAGGGCATGATTTTAAAATTCATTTGTACAATTGATTTTTTTGTGCCTTCTGTTCAAGAGATTTAAGGGATTTCAAAATATAGTCATAGTCCGTATCTTGAATTAACATTTAGTCTCTGTTTCATTAAAATCGGCCCACTCTGTAAAAAGTTATTATTATTTATAGGCATAAACTAACCTTTCTAACATGTAGGTATTACGTGGTCAATGGCGGCACTAGATTAGGTATTACAAATTAATGGTAACAATAATAGTAAAATGCATAATTAGAATTTTAAGGCATTTAGGATCATAATAAACCTATTTTATATTGCGCCTTGAGGGTTCTTTTTTTCCCAAATTGAAGAACAAACTTAAGTTTGCAGTTCATAGCATAACATAAGCATAATCAGCCTCTATTGTTCTCACTGCTGAGACACAGGCCTCCTCTCTTCGAGAGGGAGTGGGCTGTAATCTACCACGCGAGCCGAGTGCGGGTGCGGCAGTTCATATATTACGAATTTTCGGATTTTTCTTTACTTGACCTTGCTTCTCGCCAAACTTTATGTTGCTAGGCCAACGGGAAGTACCAAATAAGCCATACCAAGTGGTTTCAAAATATGCGGCATAAATGGCCGTATTTTTTTATTGCGTCGACTTGGAAGTTTGATTGTCGTTACAGATCCAAGCGACCGTAGATCTAAGTTTTTGATATTTATTTCAACTTGATGCAGCCACGCGTTCCTGAAAAAAAGGGTCTTGACAACGAAGTCATCTTAAAAGGATATACATTTTTCATTTTGAGGTACGGGACCCTAAAACAGATTTATTATCTGCCTGTTTCCTTATAGTGCCATAATGGCTGAACGGAAGATGAATTGGCTAATGCCGTTGCTAATGGATAGTCCATGACCTGGGTACCTGGATTCAGAGTATCTTTGTCCTAACAAAGATACTCTCAGCCCGCCAGCCAGGGTAGTACGTTCCTGTGGGATATTTTCCGACCTTTACGCGGGCGAAGCCGCGGGCAAAAGCTAGTACATTATAAATATGAATGTTCGAATGCTTGTTACGCAATCACACAAAAACGGCTGAATGGATTTGAATGAAATTTGGCACACAGATAGTTTATAACCTGGATTAACACGTAGCATATTCGGATAGACTTTTTTTCTGGTAGTCGGTTCCCGTGGGATAATTCCGACATTCACGCAGGCAAAGTCGCTGGCAAAAGTTTGTTATTAATGAACGTATTTTGTACTAGCTTTTGCCCGTAGCTTTGCCGGCGCGAAGATAGGAAATTATATGTTAACTATTAGCTCCTAACCCAGGGCATGGTCTACCAGAGTTATCGAAATCTGTTCAGTCGTTAAGGCGTGAAAGGTAACAAACAGACAGACAGATAGACAGCATTATTTACGCATTTATAATAATTATAAGTATGGATATTATGTATTAAGTATATAATTATAGTTAATTTGATAAAACGTATCTCAATAACCTGACTTTTGTTTCATTTCTTGTCAAGCATCAATCGTTGTGTTTAGGTCCAGCAAGAAGCTTGTTGACATTGTTTACAACATGTTTTCTAAAAATATATTAATAGTTCTTATAGTGTACTTTGCATCGAATCTCTCATGTAAGTATTTTCTTTTTAATTATGTACAGTCACGAGCACCAATATGTATCCACTTAGCAAAATTCAAAAGTGATTTTCTCTTGGAATAACGACTGCAACTTTGAGATAAGACCTATTTCATATTAGTGTGGATTCCAAAATATTATGTTCGTAACAACATAAAATTGCAATCGCCACAGTAGGAGAAAATCGCTTTTTAAAGTTGCTAAGTGTATACATATTGGTGCTCGTGACTGTACTTATACAGAGTAACTTGTAATTTGACGAATTCCTCTAGGACGTGATACTGATAAATAGCTCATATTTACAACAATTAAGCACCCCATAAAATCTAGGTGAAAATTCATGGGATTCGAGAAAACCCAATCTTTATGCTTTTTTTAAATTCCCAGAATTCAGACTAAATATCACGTTTCTCGATACTCTCAAATTGAATGGCGTTACAAGTTACTCTGTATAAAGCTTCGTGCAGACTAGCGCGACACGACAGCGCGACGCGATACCGGTTATTGTTATACCGTGAAGTTTTCTCAGAAATTGTATTGTTCGGGTAGCGTTGCGCCGCCGTCCCGTCGCGCTGGTCTGCACGAGTCTTAACACAATACAATGTCGCCCTTGGGCATGTGACCACCCGTATTTTTCTGAATATTCATGAAAAATTATCGAAAATTTACTTTAAAAGCCGTCTTTAATATTTTTCGTGTTATTTAATTTTTAATTTTTTGATTAGTGTTTGCCATATCTCCGATGTTATTGGCTCGATTTGGATTCTGTTTATTATTTTTAAAAGCTTATGAGTAATTTTATCGGTATTAGCTATAATTTTTTTTTTTTTTTCATAAAAATTGTCGACTGAAAACGGAAATGAAAACACTCAAAAAAATACAGTATTTCTTAAAAAAAACAATTCCATAAAATAATAGGGGAATTATGAAAAAAATAATAATAATGCCAAATGAAAAAAAAATAAGATAGACTTTTAAAATTAATTGAAGATCATTTTTCATGAATATTCAGAAAAATACGGGTGGTCACATGTCCATGGATGGCATTTGATTGTACTCGTATGTAGCTTTATGTAGAAGCAGCGCCCCGCGGTTTCACCCGCATAAATCTCGATCCCGTGGGAATATCGAGATAAAAATTATTCTATGTTGCTTTCTTTAGTATGTGTGTAGCAAACATCCAAACATAAACTTTCACATTTTTATACTCGTATATCAGGGTGGATTTTTGAGATGGGGCAGTAAGGACAGCTACCTTAACCGTGGTCGCTAGAAGAAAACGGTCTTAAGAGACTGTCTTTAACTTTTTGAGAAATTTTGATCTGCATTTATAGATTTTGAAAAAATTGTACAGTCAGCAAGAAAATGGGCAGTTGTCACAAAAACTTTTTTTGATACCAATCGATCCTGTCCATAAAAGGATAAAAAAACTCTACTAGACCAACTGAGGTTTGAGTACTAGAAAAGGCAGAAATCGCAAAAAACTTTTCCCATACATTTCGTAAGAAAAAACTCTCTTTTCCTGTAGCTACAACGTTTAAGGTAGCTGCCTTTACTGCCCCATCTCAAAAATCCAACCTGTATATATACATAGTAGGATATAAGGGGTATTCTGATATTCTCGAGGGATAATCAGCGTTACAATATGGCGGCCGTCCCAAGATCGCAGCGTGCGTGGTGAGTGCGGTCTATCTCGTTGCGTTGCGGGGAGCCGACTGACCACACGAGCGAGTGCTGGCGACGGGAAGTATATGAAGTATATCCCAGTCGCGGCAACGCGGGTGCAACGTGCAACACAACGCTGCACTTATTTATAAAACTCATCAACTATGTTTTAATAGTTAACTTAATGGCAAATCCAACTTAATAAAACAAAAATACATTTAACTAAGTTTGATCCAATCTTATGTTTTCACTTAAACATAATTTACGACATTTTTTACAGATGGACAAAAGGATAAAAAGTTTTTTCGGAAAGACTATCATTATTTAGAAGCCACAGAGAGTTTCTATAAGATATTATATTTACCAAAAACTTTTTCTGAAGCCAAAAGGGTATGTGCTTGGGAAGGAGCCAGTTTGTGGTACCCAGAGAACCAGGAAGAAGCTGATACTGTGATATCCTATTGGAACAGTACCCATCCCACATGGTCGCTGTATGTGGGGATATCCTCCTTGTTCGTGAGAGGAGTATTTGAAACCATTGACGGTAAGTCTAAAAGTATACTATTCCAGCGGTGCTGTTGTTTATTGCTAATTCATATTTATATTCTAAGTTTTTTGGACTTCACTGACGTACGACTATTGAAAACCGTCTGAGAAAAATGGATTCGATGTAACACAACTTACCCATTAAACGATTTAAAAGCCGTATTAAAACCAAACTTTGTTACTTTTGTGTTTTTGATTATTTAGAAGACAAAATAGCTTGGGATAAAGCTGCTCGCTCTGCTAATCCTTGTGATAAAACCATAAAACTTGATATTTAAAGTATTATGCAATAAATCATTAAGTAGGTAATACCTTTTTTATACTCATTGACATTGATGAATATTGTATGCGAAAAGACATGAATATTTACTTTCTAAACGAGGTATTAGATATTTAGATTACTTTAATGATTGTGAATGTGAGGACTATGTATATTTTTTCTCTTATTTTTCTTTCTCAGTCTTCTTCTTTTCGTGGGGTTAGTAACTAACCTGGTGTCAGAGTTTTAAAGCCGCCCATGGGCCTCTGACTTGGTTTCACATGCCGTCAAGAAATATCTCTCAGGCATGCCGGTTTCCTCACGATGTTTTCCTTCACCGTTTTTGAAGCAAGTGATAATTGTACAATACGCACATAAATCCGAAAAGTCAGACGTGCGTGCCTTGGGTTGGAACTCGAGACCTATGACTTGGCAGTCCGACGGTCACACCACTAAGCTATCACTGCTATATCTTTCTCAGTTAGTTTGAATGATGGTCTGGCAGTTTGAGTACTTTATGCGCCCTACCTAAATGTCCTTTCTTTGGTATTGTTCTTCGAGTCGTTGAGCTCCTTGTTCTGAGTTGAACTACACGGCTGGCACTTGACTGCATTGTTCCACTGACCGTGTAAAAGGGGTTCCGATATCCTTACTTACTTACAGAATAAAAAAAATCATTTCATTTTAATCCCAACATCACAATTAAATAGGGCGGGAATTCAACGTATATAACTATTCCGTTCGTTCTATACCCGTTGGTCCCGCCTGTCATTTGTAGATCTTTGACAGTTGTTACGGGTCTTCAGAAGCCCGAAAGTCTGACAACTAGTCTTACCAAGGGTTATCGTGCTATCCGTGTAACTGGATTGTGGAGGTCAGATAGACAGTCGCTCCATTTAAAATACTGGTATTCACCTACATCCGGTAATACTGGAAGTCAACCCTAACATATTTGGGAAAATGTTAGGCAGATCATGAACTATATTATAAACTAGCTTTTGCCCGCGACTTTGCGACCTTTCTCAAGAATTGGGCTACCCAAAGCAATTTTTTTCAAATCCGACTGGTAGTTCCGGAGATAGGGAGTGATATGAAGATTCGAATGACATTGTTTCGACGCACACTATTTCGAAAAAAATTACGAGAGGTAAGTCAGTTCGAAAACTAATTTAATCTCGCGATTACACGCTGATGCGAAAATCTTTTTAAATGGGTCTGAAATCCACTGTTGCATTAATTTGTCTGGGAATCGATCTAACAACACCGATGAGACACAGTAAGCCTCGTCGATTGGGTTTGGGAAACAAGAGCAGTAAGAAGTATTAGCGTGTGTCGAAACAACGTCATTCGAATCTTCATACCACTCGGATATTACCCCCTACATACCAACTTACAAACAAACAAACAAACAAACACATTTTACCTCTTTATAATATTAAGTATAGATTAATGTCGCTTTTCGTGTCTTTCTGTGTGACCGCGTTGTGCTTCTTAACTGCGCTACGGATTTTAAAGCGGTTTTCACCATCATCGAGATTTCTTGAATTATGCACAAACGTACCGGAATCATGATCAATAACTGAATGTAATAATTTAATACGAGAACTAAATAAGTTTCAATAATAGAAAACCAACCATAAAGTAATAAGATTATTTTGCACTGCAATTTACTAATGAATACTTAACAATAATTTAACTTTAATTCTGAATAACCTGTGTATTTGTGAATATTAGCATTGTTTAATTATAAAATAATTAACTGTTAAGCATTGTAGCATTATTATTTAGCATTTTATTTTAGTTTTATTGAACTAACTAAGTAATAAGATTTTGTATTGGAATACGCGGTATATCCGCTGACTTGGAGAAAGGGGTGAATACGCAATGGCGCGTGTGGGTACATGAGATGAAAAAGAAAAGTTGTGTTCGACCTCTGTAACATAATGTTTTGATTTAAAAGAGTGTCTATGGAGTTTCTTGCCCGTTCTTCTCCATCAGTACCTACTTTGTTTTGGAATGGGCGACTCTTCACCAACTAACTTAAACTCAATGACTCCTTGATAAGTGACAAGTAATAACTCAAAAGTGTAAATGTTATAATTGAAATAAATGCTTTGAGTTAAGAATTTTGTTTGATATCGCTACCTAGTGAAATAAGTCTGAAATAGGCATACCCGTTGAGCAAGTATGGTTATCAAATGCTTATGTCTTCTCTGAATGAGAATCGGTCTTTGCACTGTAGTGTAACAACAACAGGCTTGTTTCATGTTTATTTACTATTATTACTGAATTTTCACAGGTAAACGAGTGGAGGATGTTTACCACGAATGGAGGATGGAGAGCCAAATGATTATTTGGGCACTGAAGACTGTGTTATGCTATACGCGAATGGCTATATAGTTGATGTGCCATGTGACAGAAAGTATCCATTCATTTACAAGAAGACCCTCCAATCTTTAGAATGGAACCATCACTGCAATATGCCAGATTTGGGTATGTTATTAATAAAGAATAATAATAGAAGAAACGTACTACAAACAGCTTGGCAATTTATCCTCAACTATTTATCAAGGAGTCCTGCGATTTTTTTTGTTTTATGATGACCAAGTTATGTCTAGCGACTTGTGTTGGTGACTGTGTAAAACAAAGTTTTGACAGATCCATTAACACCAACTGCCGTCGATGATATAACTGCTCGATCCTGTCATTGCTCCACAACTGGTGTAGCCCGCAAGTTCACGCGAATTCTGCTGCTTTGTTATCTACGACACATACTCGTATTTCACCGATAATTTTCTTTAACAGGTTACACTTTCAACGTGAAAATAGGCAGCTGTTACAAGTTACACTCAACCCCATTGAACTGGACTGAAGCTTACAATGTATGCAGCGCAGAACAATCCTACTTAGCGGTGATCAACAATTGGTTGGAAGTGGATGACCTCGTGAAGCTTACAGAAACTGCACTGACAAACAGGGTTGGAGGAAGCTATCTACGAGGAATATATCACCTGGGCTTTTATAACAGATTGAATGACGGCTGGCAGACAGTTAAAGGTAGGTACATGAGTGTGTATATCAGCTTTTTTTTCGTAACCGAATAGGGAAGTGTTAATATCATCATTGCTAGTTCCATTTACTTTTTTCGTACCGGAGCAGATCAGATACAGATCCAGTAGCTACAATTTTTTTTTTAATGGAAAATTCTGTTGATACATTGCCCGAACTGTTGATCTAATCCCTACCCATGCTTGGCAACATGAATTAGACTAGCCCCTTTCATTTTATCAATTCAACAATTCAAGTAATGTATTCTGTTGGTTGCCTCGTTGGTCTGGTTCCCAGGATGGGCTAAATGTTATTGTATTTTTCCGACATGAATTTATTAGTACCAGCCCGGAGTCTGATGGACAAATGTAAATGTGAATGAGATTCACGTGAACAAATGTGAATTTACTTGTAGGTAGAGTTTTGCTGAACCCTTCCGATTGTGTTATTTTATAATAAGTTATGTGATTTGTTGGTAAGGTCAAAATGGAAGGGATTTAAATTCCAAGTTGATTTGTTTAATATTTTGCAGGTACAAGTTTAAATGAAAGTGTTGAATGGTGGGGCAACCACCCGGACGGAGGGTGTCACGACCAGTGTGGATCAATGTTCTACACCGGACGTCTGACCCAGGTCGACTGTGGGATGAAGTGTTTCTTTATTTGTGAACACGATGTAGACGAGCCTTCTCTAACCCAATATATCGAAGAAAACATTTCAAAGTAATTGTAAATAATATAGGTACTACATGTTTGTGTTTTCAGGTACCTAATTATTAAAAAGACATGTAAAACTATTTTTTTTTTTGTTGATTTTTAGTTTGATAATCCTAAGTTTCCATTTGGAAACTCTCGTACTTTGGTCTCTTCGAAAGAGAGTGGGCTACAGCCCACTCTACCCGCACTGGGCCCACGTGGTACTCTCCTACCACGCGGGCCCAGTACGGGTTGGTCGATGTCACATGTCTTCGAATTTTTGGTTCTAGGACATGGTTTCCTCACGATGTTTTGCTTCACCGTTTTGAGAGCAATGTTGATGAAATTATTTACAAAAAGTAAAGCGGCTTGCCTGGGTTCGTACCTACGACCTACATACAACTCATAAGTCGGGACCGCTAGCACAGAGCCACCAAGTGACTGCTCTTATTACAGGATAGGTTTATTACCTGATTTCAATAATGGTATGACTTTACTACTCTTCATGAGGTCAGGAAAAGTTCCTAAATCAACACATTTATTAAAAGTAACAGCTAGTTAGGGGGCTGCGATATCTATTATTTACTTAAAAGTTTAATGGAGATGCCCCAGTAATCACCAGTGCTTTTAGACTTGAGTGTGTTAAAAACATTAACTATATCACGAGGCGTTAGATATTCGAAGCTTCATAAGCGACTATCTTTAGACACACTACTAAGCAAAAGGTTTTCATCTTTAGACGGGGATGAATTTAAGGAGCGAGTCGTAGTAATAGGTACTCGTATGTTGGCAAAAAACTCAATAAACGCCTCAGCCACGTCAGCTGCTTTATTAACTAATTTATTGTCGACCATAATCTCAAGTTGTTTATCTTGTTTTAATTTTTAATAGTTTTCCAAGTGGTTTTTACTTTATTATTGGAATTTTTAATTGTATCGCTTAAAAATTTAGATTTAGCAAAAACACTAACCTTTTTAAATAAATTTGAATAATTTTTGACATACTCTAGGAAAGGAGTTTCAAACCATATAACTCGTATAGTCTCGCTCTACTTTTACAAATACCTGGAGTGGCCCATTGGTTAAAGCCAACGGAGGTGCCATTAATTTTAATAGTTTTGAAGAAAGTAGATTGAGGTACTCTTTTTCCACTCTATCAAATAGGGCTTTATATAGATTTCATTGGGATTCTCGTGTTCTACTATACGTATAGATGGTGTAATTCTATGAGCTATATTATTTTTAAACTTACAGCAACGACTACCTTGCATTAACGCAAGATTCAAAAGCGATTTTCTCCTAAAGTCTTGATAGATATGTTTATTTATATACCTACATTCTGTACATATATTTATTTATATGTTTTATTGGTGCAACGAACATAATATTATAACAAACCATACTATCAAGAAATAGGTATTTTCTCAAAGTTGTAATTTTTATTTCAAGAGAAAAACGCTTTTGTATTTTGCATAACTGCAAGGCAGATAGGTATACTCGTGACTGTTAAGTCCAGGAAAAGATCGAGTTTCTACAAAAGGTAGATTTGATAATCTAACTAAGTACTCATGATTTAACAAAAAACAATCTGGTTGGACCGAACCTAAATCAAGTTCTATTAAATAAAATAGTTTACCGTTATGTTTTTTATCTCGGAAAAAGGACTGTAGAGTCGAAGAATAGTTTTTGATTGACAAGCGCCCTTGTCTTGTGATCTTTTGGATACCAAGTGTCTTCCGTTCCATAGGCGTCAGCCAGCTACATCAATACAGCATGACTGTGAAGCTGAAACAAAAAGAGTTAAGTGACAAGTGATTTAGAGACAAAATATCCGCCAGAGAGGCGAAAATAAATCAATTTGCAGAGTAATAAATTAGGATGTGTTAAGCCGTGGTCCACTGTCGACGGGCAAAACACGAGTTTGTTTGAATTGCGGATTTGACAGAATTTAGGGCCGGATGTAAAAATGTATGAGGAAGTCAAATGGGCAACAGTGAACCTCGATAAGCCAGGTTATCCTGTCTGTCCGGAATAACATTATAACGGGTGTCAAGGCAAGACCCGGTTAGCCACTAGTGCCTGAATCCACTAACACGAAGCGACACCTCTCGGAACTCTCAACCTCAATTACTGTCTAAATAAAAGTTGCTTAAAAGATTACTCAATAAAACTACAAACCTATCATACAATATGAAATCATAATCTTCAAGTACTGGAAACGTTTTCAGTGGATTTTTCTGAAAGTTGGAATATAAAGATACAATTCCGTAGCCAACCGCAGTCGGCAACTGCAGGCAACGTGTCACCGAGACACGACTGGTTTCTATGTATTCTTATATATTTCTATGAAGGCGACGTGTCGCAAAGGTAAGGTGTCTCTGGAAGGTATTTCATAGAAATTTAAAGAAACCAGTAGTATCACGGCGACACGTCGCGCGTCGCCTGCAGTTGCCGCCTGCGGTCTACGGAATGGTACCGTAGATTTTTTTTGAGATATAGATCTTAAGGTATTGTTCTCATCGATTTAGGACAGTTGACTGCACTTAGGTGGCAACAGTTTGAACTTGACCTATAGTTGTTGCGTTTTAGCATGGCGATAGCGGTCATTGACCAACCTACATTTTCGAGCATTTTTGAAATAAAGTCAAAATTGCAAAATTAAAATAAAGTCCTTTAACATCCGAAATCAATAATTATCTATCGTGATCTTCATCATGTTCTAATAAAGAAAACCCATAGATAGTTTATTGTTTGGGTCCCTACGGAGAGATATTAGGGAAGGGCAATGACCGCTATTGCCATGCTAAATGGTGACAACTATAGCCTAGTAGTGTGCAGTTTCAAAAGATTATGAGGCCAGCTTAAAAACCAAAGACACCGACTTCCGAAATTAAAGTTATTTTTCTGTACTTTCGATATTTAGGTATTTCGATGTCACTTTTAGGTTATCTAACTATTCGACATTATAAACTTACGTTATTTTAATTTTCGGTTACATGGTCATTCCTTATTTAAGTTTTCGATGTTTTGAACATTGACATTTTACCCGTAGGTATTTTAATTTTCGACGTTCAAATATGTACCCCTTGAAATCGATAAATTATGAGCGCGACAGTTCACTACCTCGATGCATCAAAATCTCGAATAACTATAAGTTCGAATGATCGGCAGCGCGAAGCCCATTATCTTGAAACATCATTTCTCGAATGACCATCTAATCGATTTACAGAATAGATTTAAGGATTTTTATTTGAGTACAATTTATTGAAACAATATATACGTAGAGATATAAATCAACTATAATAATGAAAAATAATTATGGTAATAAAATAAAGTAAACTTATCTATGTACGAAATATGGAATAAATGTTTGACTTTTTTTTTTATAAATAAAAAATATGACACTGACATCTTTTCGTGTGGTTAATGACCAACACTGACATTCCTTTCAAATGTCAACTGCCGTACCACGGCAGCTGTCAAAATCATAGTCAACTGACACTTGCCGTGCTACGGCAGGTTGATTATGGTCCAACTATATTGCGATTATCTATGAAACTAAGCGTCCTATCTCTATAGTTCTTGTGGTATTGTGAGCATGAAAGACAGAGCTAGCAATAAAACATGCCATGCTATCAACATTTTAAGCATTAAAACGAATGTATGGCACTCGGAAGTTACTTCCGAATGTTGCAAACAAAATGGCGGCAATTCGCAAATGTTGCGAATTAATATTTTTAAATTTTATTTCTCAAATAAATCATAAAAATAGAACTGCTTTTAATAGAGAGATAATTTAATGTAGTTTTTATTAAAATTTATAAATAATTATGAAACAAAAAGTTTATTTGTTTATAAAAAAAAAATGTGAGTCGGAACTATCGTGGTCAAGTGGTTTTTCTTTGTGATGTTAAGTGGTAATATTAATCTAGTTGAACGTACGAACGAACTTATCTCTCAACATAAACAACTTTGACATGTTTACAATAATTACAGAGCGTTGAGTGAGTCGGGTTGGCGCCGCGAAATTCTATGATGCGTTTCAATTCGTTATTTAAACATATAATAATAACTTTCCAATAAGAATTATTATTCTTTCTTATTGGAAAGTTAATAATCTTCGTAGAAAAATGATTTTATAATGTAAAAATATGCAGAAATTTGGTATTTATGTTGTTGAATGAGAAAAATGGGTGAAAATAACAAACATTTTTTTTAGTGTAAACAGGCTCGTTTTATTGTAAACCACATTCTTATTAGTCTTATAAGATCCATTTGGAAATATTGTACAAATTACGAAACAGTTATTGTTTTATATGGGTTTCATAGTAAAATAGCGAGAAATCGGGGTTTTATCGCAAGCAAACCCAAAAGGGGCGGGGCCACGTCAAGGTCACGATCAGAGTTTTTTTGAAATGTGTTTTGACAGTTGACTGTCGAAAGGTTATAGTTGATTTCAATAAATTGTACTCAAATTAAAATCCTTTAATCTATTCTGTAAATTGATTAGATATTTGTTCGCCGGTTCTGGTTGCTAAAATATTTACCGGCGGGCGCCGGCAGATATTTTACTTAGATAACCTAGAATGCAGGAGCGAGCGAAGCGAGCTTGGGAATATTTTTTTACTATTCAAACACTAATAGGAGCACCGCCAAGCCCTTCGTCGACCTAGTCAATAAAGCTAATATAAAATGTATACTAAATTTGTTTTATGTTATTCGAGTTTAAATAGGCAGACATGTTGTTGCAGTTTACTTATTCATAACTAGCTGCGCTCCACGGTTACACCCACAGTATCGCTCGATCCCTTAGGAATATCTGGATAAAGTATCCTATATCCTAATCCAGGTCCGTATTATGAAGTATTAATGCGGTGGCATTAATACTTCATAATACGGACCTGATGATGATGACGGAAAGCCATCATTATTCCACTGCGAAAACAGGATGGTGCTAGCGGCTTCGTCTAGCTCCATCACTCTCTCACCAACTGTTTTCGCAGTGGAATAATGATGGCTTTAATACTTCATAATACTACCCCAGGTCATGGTCTACCCATGTGCCAAATTTCATCTAAGTCCGTTCAGCCGTTTTAGCGTGAAAGTGTAACAAAAAAACTTACTTTCGCATTTATATTATTAGCAAGGATTCAAACTATAATAAATTATTATAAAGTCGAAAGTGATTGATTATTGATTATATAGTCGTGTTTTTGTTAATTACGTACATTGTCACAATTTTTTTAAATAACTTTAAGAGCGTAGAAATCAAAACATAATTCTGTGAAAAAAAGACTGATTAATGAGTTTGTACTCGTATTATAGTGTCGTTTTTTGTTAATTACATTGTACCTAATCACTCCTTTTTTATTTACTTTCAGAGCGTAGAAATCAAAATTAAAAATAAGGGAGTTAAGTGGAATAATCCAAAATGATAAGGGGACTTTCTGGATGTTTTTTACATTAGCGTCCAGTTTTTCCCCTTGAGGCAGATTCTCTCAGGGGGGAAAAGTGGAATAACTCAAAATGAAAAGGGGACTTTCTGGATTCTTTTTACATTAGGGTTCAGTTTTCCCCCTTGAGGGGGATTCTCTCAGGGGGGAAAAGTGGAATAAGCCTGAACTGTCGCTCTCATAATTTATCGATTTCAAGTACTATCGAGTTAACGTTTTCGAGCAAGTATTAATCGATCTTTCGACATTCGATTTCAAGTAGGGAACTCGGCAAAATCTGGTTATCAATATTAATGTGCTTTTTACTAGCTTTTGCCCGTAGTTTTGTCCACGCGGAGATAGGAAATTATCTGTTTTTTATTATCTCCTAACCTAATAGGCGTGATCTATCTGAGTGGCAAACATTAAAATCCGGTAACAAACAGACAGACAGATATAATTACTTTCGCATGAATAATATAAGTAGGTATGGATACTATGGATTATGTAGGTATACGAGTATATTAATAATTAATTTGATAAAACGTATCTAAATGACTTGACTTTTGCTTTATTTCATTTCAAGCATCTCATATCAATCGTTGTGCCTGGAGCCAGTTACACGCTTGTCGTATTGATTACAACATGTTTTCTAAAAATATATTAGTAGTTCTTATAGTGTACTTCGCATCGAATCTCTCACGTAAGTTTTTTTGATGTAACTATTTATTGGCATCCATCTAAGTTTCTTGTGTTTTCATTAAAACTTAATTTACTATGTTTTTTTTAGATGGACAATTGGATAGAAAGTTTTTTCGGAATGACTATCATTATTTAGAAGCAACAGAGAGTTTCTATAAGATATTCTCTTTACCAAAAACTTTTTCTGAAGCAAAAAAAACGTGTTCTTGGGAAGGAGCAAGTTTGTGGTACCCAGAGAACCAGGAAGAAGCTAATACTGTGATATCCTATTGGAACAGTACCCAGCCCACATGGTGGCAGCTGAATGTGGGAATATACGACTTTTTAGTGAAAGGAGTATTTGAGACTATTGACGGTAAGTCTAACGTATACTATTCCAGCGGTGCTGTTGTTTATTGCGACCTAAAAGACTGCTCAACCATGACCTGTAAAAAAACCCTCCGATTAGGACCAGGCCCGGGTCGACGGCGCGTTGTGTTCCACGCGCGCCTCAAATAGATGTCAGCACCAACTGACGGGGTCCGTAAGGGCCAATGCCTGCCAGGGTTGCGAGTTTGTCCGAAAGGGATATCGCGGCCCCGGCACACAGGCAACGGAAGGAACACGGGTGGGTTTTAGTCAGTAAAAGTCTGACACTCCCTCTCGCTCCGCCCAGAGCGGGAGGAGTCATTTGATGATTTCCCACCCAAAAAAAAAAAAAAAGAGCCACAAGATACAAGCGACGCTTAGTTTGTGGCTCACCGAATATGTCACATTGTTTTATTATATTAATAAACTTTATTATTATTATTTTTGCAAATTGCTATTTACATTCTAAGTTTTTGGACATCACTGACATAACATAAGAAAACAGTGTCAGGAATATTGGATTCAATGTAATACGGAGGTATGACATTGGAAACTTACCCATTAAACGATTTAAATGAGATTACTCGTATGGTAGACGATAAATTAGTTAATACAGCAGCCGACGTAGCCGAGGCATTTAATGAGTTTTTTGCGAACATACCTATAACTACGACTCGCTCCTTGAATTCATCCCCGTCTAAAGCTGAAAACCTTTTGCATAGTAGTGTGCCTAAATGTAGTACCTTATTTAGCTTCGAACATGTAACGCCTCGTGATGTAGTTAATGTTTTTAACACACTCAAGTCTAAAAACACGGGTGATTACTGGGGCATCTTCATTAAACTTTTAAGTAATATAATAGACATCTTAGCCCCCTATCTAGCTGTTACTTTTAATAAATGTATTGATTTAGGAACTTTTCCTGACCTCATGAAGAATAGTAAAATCATACCATTATTTAAATCAGGTAATAAAAAAACGTTGGCAATTTCAGGCCTATTTCTATCTTACCAGCATTTAGCAAAATATTTGAAAAGTTAATACTCAAGCAGTTGCTAAGACATTTTAATTTAAATAGCCTCCTTCATAATGAACAATATGGCTTTACAAAAGGTCGTTCGACTACAGATGCGGGTGTTGCTTTGCTGAAACACATATTTAACGCATGGGAGAACTCGCAAAATGCTATTGGGGTTTTCTGTGATCTCTCCAAAGCCTTTGATTGCGAGCACCATGACACGCTTTTGCGTAAACTGCGTCATTACGGTGTGCAAAACGAAGCTCTCAACGTTATAAATTCTTATTTACGTAATAGGTCCCAATGTGTAGATGTTAATGGTGTGAAATCATCCGGGCTACCAGTTCAGTTAGGTGTCAAGGCTCAATACTGGGTCCATTCTTGTTCTTAGTGTATATCAATGACTTACCATTCTATTTAAAGGGTATCTGTGAAGTTGTACTGTTTGCAGATGATACTCGTACCTCTCTTATTTTTAAAGTAGACAGGAATAGACATGATATTGAAGATGTAAACAGTGCACTCTCAATGGTTACAGATTGGTTTACGACAAATAACCTAGTTCTCAATGCTAAGAAAACGAAATGTGTAAAGTTCGCCCTACCTAATGTTAGAAATCTAGGTCCCAACATCGTCTTAGATAAAGAGGTGCTTGAATCCGTAAATTCGGCAGTTTTTCTGGGCATAACAGTAGATGCCAAACTTCAGTGGGGCCCACATATATCGAGCCTAGCGGGAAGGCTCAGTTCAGCCGCCTACGCCGTCAGGAAAGTAAGACAATACACTGACGTCGATACAGCTCGTTTAGTCTATTTTAGATATTTACATAGCGTTTATGTCCTACGGTCTTCTGCTGTGGGGCAAAGCTGCTGATATTCAAAATATATTTGTTCTTCAAAAACGAACTGTTCGAGCTATTTACCAGCTAGGTGCCCGAGTTTCTCTGAGAGATTTTTTCAAAGATATTGGTATCCTCACGGTGGCATCTCAATTCATCTTCGCCAATATCTTATATATTAGGCAAAATATAGACTTTTACACTAAAAACAGTGATTTTTTGAAATAAGGACAAACTACGAGCTCCCTTTCACCGGCTTCATAAGGTTCATAACTCATTTGTTGGGCTTTGTATAACTTTTTATAACAAGCTACTCTTCTTTGGTAGATTTGCCTTTTAATGCGTTTAAAACGAAATTAAATCCACGCTTTGTTCAAAGGCATACTATTCTATCAACGACTACTTAAATGATGAGAATAGTTGGTCGCTGTGATTAACTCAAGACAATGTTTATGTTCTTTCTCCAGCTTACCTACTGACAAGTTATATGAGTTTATATAAGTAATTGTTTATTTGATTTGATTATAAAAGCCAAGTTATTTAAATTTAATTTATTGTTGACATAATCTACTCATCACAATGTTTTTTTATGAGTTGTATTGCAATATGTGGTTAGCTAGTGACCTCGACAATAAGATCATATTATTTATTGTTATTAGTAATTAACTGTTTGTTTATTTATTTTACCTTGATGGTCCTAGTTTATCATTTATAACTTCCAGTTACAACTATATGTTAGCGGGCACGCCCTTTATGCCTGGAGGCTTTTATTAAGATATTAAGTTCTGTTTACATTTTGTTTTTTATTTCTGCCTGAGTATAGTTTTCGATGATTTTGTTTGGTATATTGGCGTGTGCTAGCTTATATATGGCTAATAATTTAAATTATGTTTTGTGTTGCGTAATGTAAATTATTTTGAATACTATTATATAGAATCTTTTTTTTATTGTTCTTCTATCTGAACAGACAGCTGTGCTGCTGGGGAGTTTGTTGCGCCACTTCTTCTTCCCAGCTAACGCACTAGGAAGTGGTGAAGGGTGGGCGTTTTGGGGGACTGTCTTATGTAATTTTGATGTTCGAAAAGTGCTGATTCTCAGCCTAGTTTGAATAAATGACTTTTGATTTGATTGATTTTAAATGCCGTATTAAAACCAAACTTTGTAAAAAAGGGTATTATACAATTATTTAGAAGACAAAAAAGCTTGGGATTATTATCATGCAAGCATTTAAATTATTATGCAATATTATTGTTTTTGTTATTTTTTTTATTTTGTGTAAGGGTGTTTTACATGAATAATCTTGAGTTTGTCAAATTAAGAATAAGAAAAATTTATTTGGTCACAAATATGCAGACATTTAAATAATATGGTGATACTCTATAATCCACTTAATTTAAATTTATTAGATATAAAATATCTGTATTTCAGACATCAGTGCTCTTCTCCTGTTGTAGGCGACACTTAAAAATTATCTTTGTTTGACCTCTATACCTACATATCTACATATAATACATTCGATTAGAGAGAGAATTATTTTAAACGAACAAAAAAATAAATGCTAGTTGATTCTTTGACATGGTCTTACCCTAGAGTTATGGTATATAAAAGGAACACGATGTACATAATATGTATGTGTCAATGTATACACATTGACATTGATGAAAATAATAATAATATACGAAATGACATGAATATTTACATTGTAAAGTAGGTATTAGATTTCTTTAATGATTATGAATGTGAAAACTATGTTGGTAATTTTTTTCGTTGTTTTTTTCTTTCTCTATGCGACCGGTTTCGCGTCGCGCCAGTCTGCATAAGGCTTTAATGATGGTCTGGCAATTATAACTTTATGCACCATAGCTAAAGGTCCTTTCTTTGGTATAGTTCGTCGAGTCGTTAAGCTCCTTATTCTGAGTTGAACTGCACGATAACTCACAAATGCTTGCACTTGCCTGGACAGGTTTCAAATCTGTGTGGTTCTTTCCTCAAAAGACCATTTCAGACACTAACGAAGATTATGTCAGGACTTAAAAGAGATTGACTCCTGAATTTGTTTCGTCATTTCTTCCCAGGCTTACTCAAATAGGAAATGTCGACACCATCAAGCTTTTTTTCTTTTGAATATGTGGTGTAAAAAGGATTCCGATAACCTACTTTCAGAATAAATAATATAATTTCATTGCAATCCCAATATCACGATTAAATAGGGCTGGAATTAAACATCTATATCTATCCTGTTCGTTTTATAGTCGTTGGTCCCGGCTGTTATTTGTAGAACTTTGACAGTTGTTAAGGGTCTTCAGAAGCCCGAAAATCTTATCAAGGGGTATCGTGCTACCCACTAACTGGGTTGTGGAGGTCAGATAGGCAGTCGCTCCATGTAAAATACTGATATTCAGCTGCATCTGGTTAGACTGGAAGCCCAACATATATAGTTGGAAAAAGGTACGCAAATCATACACGGAAAGTCCCAGTGGCGCCCGGAGGGGTCGGTTTCCGATAGTAATATCACGCTTGTTAATGTAGCTTTTCGTTTCTTTCTGTGTGTTCGCGTTGAGCTTCTTAACTGTGTTACGGATTTTAAAGCGATTTTCACCATCATTTAGAGAATTTATTCCGGAACGTTTGTGTATAATTCAAGAAATCTGGATGTTTTGTAAAGTCGTTAAAATCGTGCAAAACAGGTGCGGGTCGCTATAGAAAAAAGTCGGAAATCAACCATAGAGCAAGTCAAGATGAGTTAAGCATACCCTGAATACTTGCTTGAAGACATAAGTCTTCGCTGAATGAGAAGAGGCCTGTGCACTGTTTTCACACGTAAATACACGAACTTATGAAGAACGGTAGGTAGGTGCTCGTAAATAATCCGTTAAGTAGTAGATGCACAAAAAGCATTTTTAGCGGGTAACAAGAAAAAGTGAGTGTCCTACATATCGTTTCTATTTAGTCAATAGCAATTATACATTGTTAATAGTAGCAAACTGTCAATAGTTTTAATTTGGTAGTGCTTCAAAGTGATAAGGTGGATTAGTACATAGATGTATTTTATGCCTTGGTGTTATGTACTTTAAGTAAATAAGAATTTAATGTTGTAGAAGAAATAGAACTGACTTTATAAACTATGTAATTGAATTAATATCGAGTAAAAACTTTCAAGATGTGGTGCTTTAAGGATTTTTTCATATACCTAGAGTAAAGGACTGAATCTCTAAGTCATTAGGCAATTTATTATATAAGCTCTGCTCCTTCATATAATATGTTTTTCTTTACGTAGTTAGTAGTTTAGTAGTTAGGCAGATGTTGTTTTTTACTATTATTACTTATTTTTTACAGGTAAACGAGTGGAGGATGTATACCACAGATGGAGGATAGGTGAACCGAACAATTACTTGGGCATTGAAGACTGTGTAATTCTGTACGCGAATGGCAATATGATTGATGTTACATGTGACGTAAAGAATCCATTCATTTGCAAGAAGACTCTTCAATCTTTAGAATGGAACGATCACTGCAACATGCCAGATTTGGGTATATTATTAATAAAGTATAATAATCTTCTTTTCGTGTGTTTAGTGACTAACCTGGTGTCAGAGTTTTAAAGCCGCCCATGGGCCTCTAACTTGGCTTCACATGCCATCGAGAAATATCTCTCAGGCATGCCGGTTTCCTCACGATATTTTTTCCTTCACCGTTTTTGAAGCAAGTGATAATTATATAATACGCACGTGAAACCGAAAAGTCATAGGTGCGTGGCTTGGTTCGAACTCGAGAACTATGACTTGGCAGTCTGAAAGTCACACCACATGGCTATCACTGCAAGAATAATAATAAAAGAAACGTACTACAAACAGCTTGGCAATTTTTCAACCTCAACTATTTATCAAGGAATTCGCAGAACTCCTTTTTTAGTTTTAAGATGATATAGTTATGCCTAGCGACTTGTGTTGGTGACCGAGCAAAACAAAGTTTTGACAGATCCAGTAGCACCAACTGCCGTCGATGATATAAATGCTCGATCCTGTCATTGCTCCACGACTGGTGTAGCCCGCAATCTCGCGCGAAGTCTGCTGCTTCTGCTTATCTACGACACATACTCGTATTTCATCGATAATTTTCTTTTACAGGTTACACTTTCAAAGTGGATAGAGGCAGCTGTTACAAATTACACTCAACCCCATTGAACTGGACTGAAGCTTACAATGTATGCAGCGCAGAACAATCCTACTTAGCGGTGATCGACAATTGGTTGGAAGTGGATGACCTCGTAAAGCTTACAGAAACTGCACCGAGAAACAGGGTTGGAGGAAGCTATCTACGAGGAATATATCACCTGGGCTTTCATAACAGATTGAATGACGGCTGGCAGACAGTTAAAGGTGTGTATCAACTTTTTTTTTGTTACCGAATAGGGAAGTGTTAATTTCTTCATTGCTCGTTCCATATACCTTTTTTGTACCGGAGCAATAGAGGACTTCAATACAGTAGCTATTTTTTTTTTAATTGTGGGAATATCGATTGACACACTGCCCGAACTGTTGATCAAATCAGGAACTCATGCTTGGCAATGTGGCAATCTACATCACCAAATGCGAATTACGCATCAAAGACCTGACGTCACACAAATCCTGCATCGCGCAATTAGAGTTTAACGCGCGAACAACATAATAATATACAATGTCGCCCATGGTCATTTCCCGCCCGTATTTTTCTGAATGTTCATGAAAAATGATTGAAAATTTTAACTTTAAAAGGTTATCTTTAATATTTTTTATGTTTATGTTTAATATTTTTTATGTTATTCGTGGTCGTCTATGTTTAATATTTTTTAAGTTATTCATTTTTTTTTTTGCGTTTGCCATATCTCCTATTCAATTGGCTCGATTTGGATTCTGTTTAATATTTCTAAAAGCTTATGAGTTATTTTATCGGATTAACTAAAAAAAAAAAAAAATTTTTTTGTCGACTATGCAAAAAACACGGAGGTGAAGACCTCCTTTTTCAAAAAAAAAAACAGTCAAGTGTAAGACCATAACTCATAGCGGGACATTGAAAAAAAAATAAAAGAAAAATTTAAAAAAAAATAAAAAAATCAAGATAGACTTTTTAAGTTTATGTTTGATAATTTGTCATGAATATTCAGAAAAATTCGGGTGGGCACATAGCCATGGGTGACATTGTATACGTATTAATAAGACTATCCGATATCAATCGTTGAGCAGTTGCCTGCCAGACACGACACCCGTCTGGTCGGAAGATCCTCCTTTTTCAATAGAGGATGAGTAAACTTTACACCCTATTCCTGATACCTCAAAAGCAACATGGATTAGACTACCCCATATTAGGGATGATGACTAAACATTTTTTTTTTGTCCGTCTTTGAGATTATAAAAAAATATTGGACACGTATTTTTTCTTGTTTTACGTATTATAAAGATTACGGCGATACATTGAGGTAAAATGTGCCATGACGTCTTAAGTATGTTGATTTTAAACATACTAGTGACGTAGTAACCCCCGCTCCCCAACTTAAAATGCGTTTTATCTAAGTAATTTTTTATTAATATGATAAAGCAAAAAATACGTGTCTTATATTTTTTCATTATCTGACTGAATGACGGACTAAAAAGTTTTTTTTTTACCCAGGCATCCTCCCTATTGCGAAATACACTCTGAATTACAATACCTTTCATTTTATCAATTCAATTAATGTATTTTGTTGGTTGTCTCGTTGGTCTAGCGCTACTGTTGAGCATGAGGTCAAAATGTTATTGTGTTTTTCCGCCATGAATTTAACCAGCCCGGAGTCTGATGAATTAGTGTCAAGTTGATGGCAAAAGACTCTCCCCCTATTACGTAAGACTTAAAAATAAATGGCAAATGTGAATTTATTTGTAGGTAGAGTTTTGCTGAACCCTTCGGTTAATACAGGTGTTATTTTATGATAAGTTATGTGAATTTGTTGGTAAGGTCAAAATGGAAGGGATCGAAATTCCAAGTTGATTTGTTTAATATTTTACAGGTACGAGTTTAAATGGAAGTGTTGGATGGTGGGGCAACCAGCCGGACGGAGGGTGTCACGACCAGTGTGGATCGATGTTCTACACCGGACGTCTGAACCAGGTCGACTGTGGGATGAAATGTTTCTTTATTTGTGAACACGATGTAGACGAGCCATCTCTTACCCAATATACCCAATATGACGAAGAAAACGTTGCACAGTAATTGTATATAATATACCTACTGTGAGAAATAAATGTAAAACTTTTTTTTTTTTTGTTTGATATTGTAATAAAAACTTAGTCAAAAGCCATCAACCGGGTACAAATCCAACTACGAATAACACTTAACTGACCCGGGCAATGAAAACCATAGAATCAGTCTTAGGAGGTCGCGCTTCACATCCTTAGAAAACCGAGCCTAGTGATGAATGAACAACACAATAGAAGATAGAGGAGGAATACTTAGAGTTATTTAAAGCTGAAAATAATGAAACGGGTGTTTGCATAAACAAAACAAGTTGCTTGTTAGAGTTAGATACAGGTTAATGGTACTTACCTGATCAATAGTACTTCATATTATTATGACTGAAGTTCTAACAAAGGATAGTGGTAGCGAAATCAAATTAAAACTTCTCGCCATTGGAAATCTGGTTAGAGCAGTGCGGGTTGGTCGATGTCACATGTCTTCAAATTTTTGGTTTTAGGACATGGTATTCTCACGATGTTTGTCTTCACCGTTTTGAGAGTAATGTTGATGGAATTATAATTACAAAAAGTAAAGCGGCTTGGCTGGTTTCGAACCCACGACCTACAACTCGTAAGTCGGGGCCGTTACCACTGAGCCACCACTGCTCTTATTGCATGATAGGTTTGTATTAATTTGTTTAGGGATTGACACTATTGATTGTATGGTTCGCTAGGTAACGACGCAGCTGACGAGCTTGCTAGACGAGGGTCCAGCGCGGCAGTCTGTGGACCCGAGCCTATCGTACCCATCCCCTTCAACCAAATACGCAGGTGGCTATAGGAGTTCACCCACACACAAGCGGGGAACTGGTGGACCTCGACACCGGGCTGCAGGCAGTCCAAGGAAGCTATGCCATCTTTGGATAGTGGGCTGACCAGGCGTTTATTACGCCTGGACAGGAACGGCCTGCGCCTGGTGACGGGGACCATCACGGGACACTGCTCTTTAAACAAACACTTGCACACAATAGGCATAACTGACAGTCCTCTGTGCAGGGCGTGCAACGTGCATGGAGACTGAGCAAACCATCACGCACGTGCTCTTTGAACGCACAGGCGTCACCCAGAGTAGAACAGAAACCCTCGGGTCACCCAGATCTTTCACAGACGTTCTAAACAGACTAGGAGCTTTAATTAGCTTCTGGAGGGAGGTAGGATGGTTGGAATAACCACCAAACGGCCGCCATGGTCCACGCACAATGGTCCACCTGATGGACTAAGTGCGGAAACCAACCCTCTAACATAGATTATAGAACATAGACACTATTGAAAGCTCACTTCACCTAAGTTCTTTTGAGAAGAGGTTTTCACAGGATAGATCGGCTGGAATCAACCTACGGCCGAACTCAATAACCTATTTTCAGTAAAAGACAGATCGCAATAATATTGATGGTAGACAGTTTATTAATTCTATCTGTCATTGAATGTCATAAAAGATAAAAAGATAAAAGATAATTTATTTGTCAAACATGTGTTTACATACAAATTGAGCATGCAAGATCTTAAATATAGGTAAAAAGTCCGTACATGTTTTGCCTGGCGAGGCGTACAATTTTTTTTTTTTTTTTTTTGTTAATATAACAAATAATTAATTAATTCAGTGAACCAAAGACTAAAGACTGGTTCACTAACATTCATTATGAAATTTTATGAGAATAATCATACAGAAATAATATTATAAAGTTAAGTATGTTAAGAGGCATCTGTCAAAAAGTCATTTATATTATAATAGCACTTGTCGGTTAATATATTTCGAATCTTGTTTTTAAATTGATTTTCTGTCATAGCTCTAAAGGCCTGTGGTATTTTGTTGTATATTTTCGGGGCCATACAAAAAAAGCTTTTCCCCATGAGGGCAGTTTTTGCCGAGTGCAAGCAAAGTTGGCTATTGTCACGTCTGTTGCGCGGAAAAGTGTCAGATTGTCGTGGAAAGAGTTGGGGGTTAGACTTTACAAACGATGCAACTTCAAAAATATATAGAGACGGTAAAGTTAATAATTTGTATTTTTTAAACAATGGTCTACAGCTTTCTGTTGATTTTAATTTGAACATAGCCCGAATACACCTCTTTTGGGCTTTAAACGCTATATCCTTGTCCGTAGAGTTACCCCAAAATATGAAACCATAGCGCAGAATTGATGCCACCAATCCGTGATAGGCCGTCACCAAAGCATCTGGGTTAAGTTCTGAGGACAATTTGTACAAGACATACGCGGACGTGCTCAGTTTCTTGCTTATATATTCAATGTGCGCTTTCCAGTTCAATTTTGCGTCTATCATTACACCAAGAAATTTTGTATCGTCGACTTTATTCAATACAGTGCCACTGTAGAGGGCTGCAATGTTACTATCAGCATGTACCCGTTGACTAAAATGCATTATCGTCGTTTTATCTAAATTAATTTTAAGATTATTCCTATCTAACCATGATATTATTGATGTCAAAGTTCTATTAATGTCATATTCATACACGTCCTTATTATTACATGTTATAGTCACTGTGCTGTCATCTGCAAATAGGGTCATGGGGTAGTTAGTAGCATCAGGCAGGTCATTGATATATAGGATAAATAAAAGTGATCCAAGCACGCTCCCTTGCGGGACACCGTAAATAGGCGTTCGTTCGGCAGACCTGTAAAATTCCTCTCTTTTTGTCTTAATATTTATTTTTGTTATTTCTGTGTACTGTTTTCTGTTAGTTAGGTAAGATTCTATAAGGTTAAGTATGTTTCCTCTTATGCCATATGCCTCTAGTTTTTGAGATAGGACGTTATGGTTTACATAGTCATATCACAGTAAATAGCGCATACTGGAATTCTAACGTCCATATTTACCATTACCTTATGCAAGAAGTCATAAATTGCCATATTGGTGTTCCTGTTTTTTCTAAATCCCTTTTGCTCATCGATTAAAATGTGTTTCTTTTCAAGGTATGTGTACAGTTCCTTATAAATATACTTTTCAAAGATTTTTGATATTATTGGAATGAGTGCAATTGGTCTATAGTTGCCCATGTGTTCATTATTGTTTTTTTTAAATAAAGGCTTTACTATAGACACTTTTAAGGCATCTGGATATACACCTGAACAGATACATAGGTTTATGAGATAGCTCAAGTGTTTACAAATGTAGTCAGATACACACTTCATTACCTTCGTAGCGATTCCATCATATCCTGTACTATTTGTGGATTTTAATGACTTTATAATGTTTTTAATGTCTATAGGTATACTAGGGGCAACAAAAATTGAATCTTGACGTTTTGTAATATTGACTGAATTATTTCCTGAACATGGAATGGGTTGAATTTTGTCTACGAAAAAGTCGTTAAATGCGTTAGCTATTTCTTGAGGGTCATTTAATACTTTATTATCTAAATTGATCCGTCTAATAGATTCCTTAGGGAAACACGGTTTTGATTGGTTTATTATATTCCAGATCGTTTTTGACTTATTGGTAGAGGTTTTAATAGAATAGTTGTTTTGAGCACGTCTCGTAAGTTTCACAATTTTTTTAAACCTTTTTTTGTAGTTTAAGAAACTTGCCTTATTCGTTATGTTTGGTTTTAGTCTATAACGCCATAGCAATAGCCGTTTCTTTTTGCTGCATACTTTTATGCCGTGTGATATCCACTTAGGTTTCTTTATCACCCTTATTGTTGTCCATTTATATGGGAAACATAGGTCATAAAAAAGTTTAAATGTGTCAAAAAATATGTCAAATGCGTCATTAGGATTATCCGTTTCATAAATTTCTGAAAAAGGCACTTGTTCTAAACAATTTTTAAATTTAATCATATTCTCAGCATTTAAATCACGTCTTTTTATGCGCCAATATTTTAAAATAGCAGTTTTTTTTACCGGACACTTTATTATTTGAGCAGTGTGGTCTGAAAGTGCAAATTCAGTTACTTCAGTTTTACATTTGGTTTTAAAGTTATGTGCGATATTGTCTATGCACGTTTGGCTATGTATCCTGGTTGGTTGCTTTAAAGCTAATGTTAGATTGAAATTTAGTAACAGACATTCAAATTCTAATACAATATTATTTTTCTTCATTACGTCAATATTAAATTACAATATGCGCATATTTTTTTTTACATATGATTCGTAATATTTTTTCTAACACCTCATAAAATGTATTTAAATTATTTATTTTTGGTACTCTGTAAACACACAAAATAACAATATTATACTGTATGAGCTCTACACCGCAGCACTCAACTACACCAGTGATTGAAAAATTAGCTATCTGCGGGACCTCTCTCCATTGATGCCCGTTTCTAATTAAAATACAAGCACCACCACGCTTACTATTTTTTCTACAAAACACTGATGCTAAACTATAATTGGGTACCTTCAAGTGACCCTCGTATCCTGACATCATAAAATGCTCTGTAATACACAGCGCGTCAATATTAATGTTCTTTTCTTCTAATTCCTGTAGGCAAACAGTTAGAGCATCGGTCTTATTAAAAGGCCTGCTATATTCTGATGCATCACGTATATACTTTTACTAACGAAAAAACTGTTTTTCTGTTTCTATCACATGTGTGGGTTCGTGGGTCGTTACTGTAACCAAGTGATTCCTTGGATACTGAGTGTTAAAACATTGTATGTTCCCAATTAAATTAAGAAGATTAACAAAAACGGTACGGAGTCCAAAGTTATTTAGTTGACCAGATTGCCTAAAGAATGTGTTGTAGTTATACTCGATGTTTGCATTTGAATCCAACACATATGCATACTTATGTTTTCTATTATCTTCATACAAAAGTTGATTAAAGCTCATGACTCGCCAATTATACATATTTGAATTAACATTATATTTATATGTTGGCAAACAAATAATAATGTTAGTATGTGTTATGGCACTGAGCGCGTTCATTATGTCTAATATTAGTCTAAAGTAATTATTACTATTTTTAAAGTCCTGTTCACCAATAAAAATTACACAAAAATCACTCTTCGTGTAATCCCCAAGTTTAGTGCTTAACCCTTCCAGGAGATTACATGTGGCTCCTCCTGTTGTCAGATAGTGACAAAAGTCAAATTGCTTCTCAATCGTGTCTTCTGCTATATACGTGGTCCTGTTCTGTGTATTCGTACTCAAGATACATATTTTGTTTTGTTTATACTGTTCGCTTTGTTTGTTGTTAGTTTCCTGCAATAATGGAGATTTTTCACACCGAGTGTCGTATTCACTCAGTTGTGTACACGCGCTGGGATTTTGAACGCTGTTCTTTGTCGGCGACTTTGCGTGTTGTCTTCCCTCAGGACTACAGATTGATCCTGCTGTATTAAAAGATATATCTCCAACATCGCTTGGGGTCTGTGTAATGGCAGTGTCATGTTGTTGTGTCATTTTATGATTAATACTCAACTTTGATGGTGTAGAGAAGCAGCTCGTTGTTAAAATGTTTCTTTTTCTTGCAGATTTCGGTGAAAAACTCTTCGTTTCTAATATATTTACCTTCTTATATGTTTCAATAACTTTTTGATATTGACCTATGTCCATTTTTAGACGAAAGTTTTCACTGTTTAAGTTTTCAATCTCCAGATGGGCGCTTTCTAATTCCATAGTCAATCTCCCAATTGTATCTTTAAAGTCATTCCGTAAGATTCTCTGACAGATTATCGGGATGTTTTCTATCTCCAGTACCTATGCCAAAACAGCTATCTAATTACTCAACACAATTTTCGTAAATGATTACGACTATTCTGTTTCATTTTGACAGTTGAACAACATTCATTGCGTTATTTAAGTGGTTGAGCAGATTTTTTTTTCGAACTTGTGAAGCAATGGATTAGCAATCTGTTTCAAAACGATTCTGATTGATCGTGTATAACGTAATTGGGGTACTGGTGATAGATAGGTAATTGGGTTCGGCCGTTAGTATTTTCTCGTAGGTACTAGTGATAGGAGTAGGTACTACTAGGAAATTATAATCCTTTCACAACCTCTGAGAGCAACCCAAGCAGCAATGCTAACTAACCCTATAGCAACAAGAATAGAGATCACTTTGATTTTGATAGTGATGGTATAATAGCAATCCACCAGCAATCTTATAGCAATGAAAATAAAGATCAATTTGATTTTGACAGTGATCCAACAAAGATGTGAAAGAACTGTACAGTCACGAACATAAATATCTTACACTAACGCAAGATTCAAAAGCAGTTTACTCCAAAAGTCTTGAAAGATATGTTTGTTTTGTTATTTCGTATTGTGCTTATGGCCGCAGTCATCTCGATTATGGGAGTCAAATTTGGAATTCAAATTATGCAGTGCATTCAGACAGATTGGAACGAATACAACGGAAATTCACGAGATACTTAGGCTACAAATTCAAAATCCATCATCTGAGTTACAATGAACGATGCGCTCGATTCCACTTACTTCCGCTTGTAGCTCGGAGAAACATATCTGACGTACGGTTCCTAGTGAAAATAGCATAATCAAGGATTGAATGTCCTGAACTTCTTTCTAAGCTGTCTCTGAATGTTCCACATCGACATTCTCGTTTGAAAAATCTCCTTCATGCTCCTTACCCTCGTACAGTTTACCGTACTAAATCTTATATAATTCGCTCAGTCAAAGTATTTAACGAAATTGTTAAGAATAAACACCCCTCAATCGATTTGTTTGCAAGCAGCTTAGCATCCATTTCTACTGTTTTATCTAAACACTATATTAATGTTGCTGATGTATAGCGGTTGCGCATGTTTGCCTATCCAAGTACTTACTTAATTTAATAGTTAATTTAAAAATATACTTAGTGTTCTAAACATAGTGTTATTCAATTTGAAAATTTGTACAACAATAGTCTCTTGCTAACTGTGGAGGCTTGTAAATGGCTTGTCGTCAATTACCTCACTGTTACTTCTGTATTGATAGCTGTGAGCCACCCAAATACAATAAAATAAAATAAATTAAATTTCAAAATGTGAAACATGTAATTACCCCGCTGTTGAAGAATAGTCTGGTTATTCTGCTACTGTCTACTGTTGAAAAAGTCTTCGCAACATCGCTCTTTGCAATATCATATCGTGCTTAAGAGCGTTTATTCTGAAAGTGGGCAACGTCGCAAATAGATGTCAAATACTTCGCTGTTTTGATTAACTTGGCAATATTACTGTATGGAAATAATAAATGTGGCTAACTAGCGAACTGGAATATCGATTATTTCCATTACAGTAATATTGCCAAATTAATCAAAACAGTAAAATTTTTGACAGCTATTTGCGACGTTGCCAACTTTTAAGATAAACGCTCTTAAGATATTTGCTGTTCGTTTTTGTCAATACTGCAATTAACGGGGTTTTCACCAGTTCACACCATGCAAATGACCAACATTCGACGATTGATTTGCTAATTGGTACCGAGAGCTTCTTGTGCTTTACGTTTGCGTATAGGTTTATTACACAATTATCTATTGGCCTATGCTCCTGAGTGGCTTGTTGTAAAAGCTCTGTCTACAAGGGCAGCAATGACCAGTTAACTGCAGGCAGCAAACTGTTATGGCCGCTGTACCCAATGGCCTACGTAGGTACTCCTCCATTTTAGTAGTATGTTGTAAGTCGTACTAAAACTTGATGTTTACATCTTATTTCTTCATGCAATTCTGGTAGCCGTAACATTCATTACCTACAGAAGCATTGAGCATGCTATAAACAGGTAGAAGGTAAAATATCCACTTACGATGTCGGTCAGTAGAATTTATAAACTTATTCCAATTCTAGACTAGAAGAAAACTAAACTAAGTATATTCTATTTACTTATTTGGTGCTGCACAGCGGGGCTTCGATATCGTGGGAGAGTGGCTTCATAGTAATATCCTTACATTAAATGTAGACAAAACCAAGTACATCTGCTTTAGCATTAAAAATGTGGCTGGAGATGGCATAGTGCGAAATATGTATAATATCGCACGAGTGTCCCTCCGGGAATAACTGCAAGTGTCTTTCACTGGAACGCGTGCATACAGTGAAATATCTAGGAGTTAACATAGATAGCAATCTCAATTTTAAGGAACATGTTAGGCTGCTATGCTGTAGAATACGAAAGCTCATATATGTTTTTAAAAACCTGAGGCACATCGCTGACTTTAAGTTGCTAAAGCAGATATACTATGCTCTCTGCCAATCGCTTCTAACATAATTATTGTCTGTCTTCATGGGGAGGGACATCAAAAACAACTTTGAAGTCTATCGAGATCGCCCAGCGTGCAATACTGAAGGTTGCGACGTTCAAGCCTATCCGATTTTCTACAACAACACTCTACGAAAAATGAGACAGTTGTACATACTAACCGTTGTCCTCCTACAACATAGTAAAACTAGCTACAACCCACTAGTCCTCCACAAACGAAGAAAAGATTTAGTATGCGAAAGAACTAAGCTGTTTAAAACTAAATTTAGTCAACGTTTTGCCAACTCTATTGGTCCATTAATTTACAATAGGTTAAACAGAATCCTCAATATATACCCGTTAACAAAAATGCAATGCAAGAAGAAACTTACCGAATACCTGAAAAGTCTTACCTACGAAAAGACTGAACTTCTTCTACACATAGCATCCTAATAAAAAACCTACAATATAACAACATTTCTCATAACATACACACAAACGCGCTCACGCACACTCACAACACAACACTCATCAGAACACAAGACACCACACACATCCTCTTACACATCAGACACGTACATTCCCATCTCACACAAATTAGAGGACCTGCATGCAAACACTACACAAACTTGTTCTTTTTATATTTGTTTTTCTTTCCTCCTAAGTATATACATTATAAAATGTTAAAATTATATATATAAGAACTAATGCAGTGTTAATGGCTATTATATATGTGAATCACTCGAGGGGTTTGGCGCTGATAGCCGAAATACAGGCTCTGCCTAGTTCGGCTACAGATGAGCACACCACTTAAAGTGACCTAAATTAGCGTGTTAAAATATTTTGTAATTTTTGTCTAAGTTTTCTTTAAATAAATAAATATAAATATAAAATATAAATATTATGTATCCTTATCCAATAAACAATAATAATTATTTACACAAGCTGCACACAACAATTCACTTTCTTATCAATTTGACAGACATCAAGTAGGTAGGTACCAACCTCTCAAAATCAACCTCTTTGTATGTAAAAACTTGGTAACTATTTGTAAAGTTTTATACAGGCTGACTTGTAACGTGTGACCCATGCAATAATTAAACACCCCATAAAGCCTAGGCGAAAAGATTCGAGAAAACCCTTTTTTTTTATATTTCCCAGAATTCATCACTAAATATCACTTTTCTCTAAACACTCAAATTGAATGGCTATTGCGATTCCATTGGGTACCTAATACTTTAATAAACCTTTCGATGTAACCAAATTTTCTAAAACATCAAACAGTTAAAAATAAAGGAAGAAGCTTATTAACCATTTTCAAAAATCATCTACGTTAAACTTTGACACCAGTTATCTCAAAATTTTACTACAGCTTACGGGGAACTCATCTATCTTCAGTTAATCAGCTATCTAACAAAGTACAAAAGGCAAAAAAAATATTTACATACAATGAAGACCATTCAATTTTAGAATTTAGAGAAAAGTGATATTTAGTGACGAATAATGGAAAAAAAAAACATAATAATTGGATTTTCTCAAATCCCATGAATTCGACTAGGCTGGTCACACTATCACGTCCTAGAAGGAATATGTAAAATTTCCGTAATCGTAGGGCCCATTTACAATGGGCTGGCGAACACAGAAATTGGGAGGAAGAAGACTGGCATTGTGTTTGCTTTTCCGATGAATCTCGTTTCGGTATGAGACCGAATACAAGACGTACTCGAGTTTGGAGGACCTCTGGACGTCGGAACGTTTGAAATTTTGTCAGGTAGTTCATTCATATGGAGGGAGAATAATAATGGATTGGGCCGGTATTTGCATCGGTGGAAGAACCGATCTCATTTGGATCAGGGGCAACCTCAATGCTCAGATGTAAGCGGAAAGGATTGTTTCAGACGTTATCATCCCTTTTTGAAGCCGGTTGGGTGATTCGTTTCGACTAATGCACGACAATGCACGTCCACTCACGGCTAGAGTCATAACACGTACTCTTTCCGAAGCTCGCATCAACGTTCTGCCGTGGCCTGCTCAATCGCCAGACCTCAACCCGGAAGAGGTCTGCCGAGTATGAATGTCGTGGATAACAACTTTTTGACTTGTTAGAAAGAACGTGACCGGCCATTCCCCAGTGATTTTGATGAACTGATTTTAAGCATGCCAAATCGCTGTGATTATGTGATTCGTGTCAATGGTGGAAACACAGTTTTCTATTTTTATCTTTACAATAAAAATTAAAACCATTCTTATTTTTTGCCATTTAATTGACGACATTAACTTCGGATAATTTCCCACAATTTGCAAAAATTGCATTTTTTCTTAATTTTGACACAATATAGGTTGTTAACTTAAACATAGGAATTAAACTAAGAAGCCAGCCTGGAAGACTAGATTTGGTAAATATTAATTGGATAATTTTTTTATGTGGTACACAACACTCGAAGTACGGAAAGAATAGCAACGTTGCACTAGAGTGCGAGAAAACTAAGACTTTTCAACGTACAGTTTAGTTATGCAACATGTTGTCCAGTGTAGAATACACAGCTTTATACGCTTGTTCTTCTCTTGTATTGGGGCACGAACTACTATGAGAATAGCTCATATTGTGGTAAAGTATGCTGAATTTTGGAAAATAATCGTAAAATAGGTGACGTGGTCTTTTTGTTATCACGCAGACCCATTGTAATACGGTAACGGGATCAACATGAACTCTCTTGTTAAACTGCACTTTCTCTAGGAACATTAGTTCAGCCGGTAGTAAGTGTCTTGGCAGATGACCTTAAATCGATAATTTTTCACTTTTTGAAAATAAATGGCCATCTTTAACTAACTGTATCTTCGCAACCAATAGACTTAGAGTGCATGGATTGGGCTCAGATTGTAGAAAATTTAGCTTGCTTTCCAAACACACGGAACAACGATCCCTAAAAATGCATCCAGAAGGTTTATTTAGAAAACTGAAACAAGTGCCAGAATTTCGCAGTTTTTCGAGCACCATGGGAGTAGCACAAGGTTTTCAGGGTTGCAAACTTGGGTGTAAACTACTCTAAGGAGACCTAATAACATTTAAAAAAAATCGTAGTTGTACTCCTAAGCGCGTTTGCAATGTTTACATTTTTGTGTCGATATTGACTGGGCTAATCTATACAAAGTATAAAATAAAGTCTCTCTTCATGTCTGTCTGTGCGACTGGTTCGATCTTCTAAACTGTACAAAAACTTTTATCCGGTTTTTACCATCTTTTAAAATATTTTTTCCACAAGGTCATTCTCAAACTCAATTAAACTGGAAATCACATATACAGTCAGTAAAATCAAAAATTTCAAAGTTTTCATATGCTCTCCGCAAAATAAAGAAGACTACAAACCTACAAACCGCACTAGTCACATACTACGCGTATGCCCACGCTTGGTTTAACTATGGCATCATTTGATGGGGAAACAGCACAGACGCCCCCTTCCTATTTACCCTCCAAAAAAAGCTAATACGAATAATTACCAATATAGAACCAACAGATAGTTGCAAGCCTTACTTTCAAAAACACAAGATTCTCACCTTGGTTGGTATTTATGTCTTGGAATTATGTAAACTGGTCCGTAAATATCCAGATTCTTACAGCACACGGGGAGACATCCAAACAAATTATTCGTTGCGCCATAAAAATAGACTAAATCAGCCCCCCTCCCGCCTTAAATTACACTCATCTAGTCCATATTCAATGTCAATAAGAATATACAATAAATTACCAGAAGACATAAAACAACAAAATAAAACCAGTATATTTTTAAATAAACTAAAACAATACTTAATTAAAAAAAGGTATGACACAATACAAGAATATCTTACGGATAAATTCGATTAATTTATGATACACAACTATGAATAACAGATCTATTTTAATAACTCAAATAGCAAATAATAAGTTGTACTATAATATTAAATAATTTTATGACATTAATAAATATAATTAAATAAATAATAAATGAACAGATAGATAGACCTTCATATAAAATATTAATAGAATAAGTAAACGAATGGAAATATAAATACATAAATACATAGATAATAGGATATAGAATAATTTTGACGGATAAATTCAATAATAATAAAACATAATTATGAATAACAGATATATTTTAATAAGTAAAATAATAAAAATAAATGATACCATAATACTTAATAATTTTACTACATTAATAATAATAATAAATGCCCCCAACAATTTGCAACTGATGGAGCTACTGAAAGTAACTGAAACTTTCAGTAGCGCCATCAGGATGGAATTTGGTGTCGACAAATGTGCGGTCATGCATGTAAAGCGAGGGGAGATTGTGGAATCCGTGGGAACACAGCTCGCGGATTCCATAAACCTTAGAGCCCTCTCCGCATCGGAAACCTATAAGTATTTGGGTATGTCGGAAGCGTTGGGTATCAATGTTACTGACATGAAGCAATCATTGAAAGAGCGCTTCTTTGGCCGCCTGAAGAAAGTATTCAATAGTCTTTTATCAGGCGGAAATAAGGTGCGTGCCTTCAATGGTTGGGTCATGCCGGTTTTGATGTACTCTTTCGGCATACTCAAATGAACTCAGACTGAACTCGACGCCCTGGATAGGAGGGTGCGTACGCTGCTGACTGCATATCGAATGCACCACCCACGATCATCGGTAATGAGACTGTATATCCCGCGAAAGTGTGGAGGTCGAGGCTTTTTAAACGCTAAGACCCTCCACAATCGCGAGATATGCAGTCTCAGGGAATATTTCCTAGAAACCGACGTGGGCATGCATCGAGATGTGGTCGCGGTGGACAAGGGCCTCACCCCGCTCGCCATGGCTAAAGAGAACTGGCGCAAGCCTGTAGTGCTTGACACTAACGATCGCAAGGAGGTATGGCAGAGTAAGGAGCTACACGGACGCTTTTTCCGGGCCCTACATGGACCCGATGTAGATTTTCTAGCGTCCGTAGCCTGGCTGCGTTTTGGTGACCTCTTTGGGGAAACCGAAGGTTTTGTCTGTGCAATTATGGACGAAGTTATCATGACGAACAATTACCGTAGATTTATTGTGAAAGACGGCACGGTTGACATCTGTCGGGCATGCCACCGTCCGGGAGAATCAATCCGACATATTATCTCCGGCTGTTCTCGTCTTGCTAACGAAGAGTACTTGCATAGACACAACCTTGTAGCCAGGATTATCCACCAGCAACTTGCTCTGAAATACAATCTTGTGGAATCGGAAGTGCCGTACTACAGGTATGTGCCCGACCCAGTTCTCGAAAATGGAAATATCACGTTGTACTGGGATCGATCCATCATCACTGACAGAACTATTGTTGCAAATAAACCTGATGTAGTGGTGGTGGATCGAGTAGAGCGGCGCACAATGATTATTGACATAATGGTCCCGCATGACGGGAACCTCGTGAAAGCTGAGAAAGATAAACAAATCAAGTATCTTGACTTGGCTCACGAGGTTGTCGACATGTGGGATGTGGACTCAGCGATCATTGTGCCGATAGTCGTATCAGCCAATGGCTTAGTTGCCAAGAGCCTCGACCAATACCTAAGGAGGCTCTCGTTGGGCAGCTGGATCAAGGGCTTGATTCAGAAAGCGGTACTTCTGGACACGGCTCGCATTGTCAGGAGGTTCCTCTCTCTGGAGCCCTGACCGCCGGTAGCTTGGACCCTGTTCCCGATACCGGTGGGCTACTATTTTTTATATTTTTAAATGTTTTAATTTTTTATGTTCTAATATTTAAAAATATAATTTATAAGTGTTTAAAATGGAATAAAGGAATAATAAATAAATTTTAAGCGAGTTAACAAATAAGCAATATTAAATATAATTAAATAAATAATAAAAGAATGGATAGACCTGCATAAAAAATATTAATAGAATAAATGAATGAATAGAAATATAAATACATAGGTAATAGGATATAAATAGTTCTTAATTTAATAATAAGGAAAATTGATAAAGCGCTTTCCCTCTCTCTACCTATTTAAAAATTTGCTATGCCCGACAGGGTCCATAATTGTTTCTATTATATTTTTATTTACCACCTGTAATTGTACATTATGGTTTGCAATAAACGTTTTGATTTGATTTGATTTGAAAAAAAAAGAAAAATGGTTTTTTTCTATTAGTAGTATAATTCAACTAAGATATAGCGGAGAAATTTCGATGTTTCTACAATCTCTCCATTTTACTCGTGCGAAACAGGGGCGGTTGCTAGTTTACTGTATGTAATCTTATTTATGCAACATGTACCTATTCTTATTCTATGTGTTTTGGGGCGTGCAGTGTCTAACAATGAGGCAATCAACCACCCAATTACGCAGTTAGTCACGAATGTGTAAGTAAATAAAATAAAAGAGTTTAGCATCAAAACAACTGTTGTTCATTATTAATTTATATGTCTAAATATTTACATTCCTCACAACTAGTGATGGTTTAGGCTGCTTCAGATTCATTTTTTTTACAATATGACGGCTTCTTCAAGTTTGTCAGCCACGCGGTTGTTTTAGGATACCTGAAAATTTAAATCCTTAAGTCCACGGACACAGTTTTAATTATAGCTAGTCCATTCTGAAATGATGCGCCCCAGTACCGCATTACCCATAGAAATCCGCATTGGGCGCGTCATTTCAGAGTGGACAAGCTATATATAACCTTGCAAACTAGCCGTAAGTATAATAATTTATCTGGTTGGTACTCGTATAGGCAGTGTTGAATCAGCGTCGACTGCTGAGCATAATGTCCTGGGTTGGACCCCAGGACGGGCAAGGTGTTATAAGTTTTAGAGGCCCGGATGCTGGATTTATACCAGGTTGATGGCGATAGGCTCGCTCCCTATTATGGGGGTGAGACTTATGAGAGCTTACAGAAGTGATGTTAATATTTATACAATAGGTCGGCAGGCCGATATATCGACATCGCCTATTATATACAACCGAGCAAACAGTACGAAAAGCGCGCGAAACGACAACGCGCGCGCAATTTGTCGCTCCATCGCAGGCGGGACTGAGGCAGAGCCGCGCAGCGCATGTTTAGCGACATGGCAACACGGCAAACTGCAGTTTTTGTAGTTGGTGCTAAGCGTTGGCTGAGCTATGTATTGTTCCGTGCCTGTTTCACGGCGCCGCTTTTAGTGATTCTGTTTATTCATACGAGAAGAGAGGACTATAATGCACTATTAATCACTTTGCCCGAAATACAAAATACATACAAACGCACAAGGTTCATACTTCATTATTTATTTTATTTATTATTTACTAAGCCATCGATATCGGTATCGCCGATCATTTACTTCAATAATCGGTATCGTATCGGGAAAATTATGTATCGTTACATCCACTTACTTCTTCGCATCTACAGATAGTATATATTCCAAAGTCGTCATATTAGCTAAGGCTGCTACGTCGCCTATTGTGGCGTAATCCGCGGCAAGATAAGTTGTTCGGATCGGATTAGGAATGCTTCAAAATAACCATAAGCCTCGTCAATTTTGTCCAAAAGTTGGTGTTCTATGGTCTTCTTTCCTTCCAAAACGATGGGGTACTGCAAAAACAAAACAACTTGATAATTATTCAAGAATTAATCTAAGAGCCGCATTGTCATATAATCGTTTTTAGTGGAAGATGCATCTTCGACAGTCATTACGGTAGTCTAGAAGCCCCAAAGTCTGACAAGCAGTCTTGCCAAAGGGTATCGTGTTACTCAGTGATTGGGTTATGAAGGTCAGATAGGTAGGTAATCAGCTGCATCCGGTTAGACTAGAAGCCGACCCCATAATAGTTGGCAGAAAGCTAGTCAGACCTTAGAAGATGCATCTATTATGGTCCTTCGAAATATAATTTTAGCGAAGTATTTAATTGCAATAGGTAATTCTAAATATTTCCACGAGAATTCAAAGTAAGTTGCCGATGTGGATACAATATACGGACACCAATACATCACAGTCAAAAGCGACACACAGTTCGATTGTGTGTTGGATCATAAAGTTTCCTTCAAACTGGTTGAGCTAAATGGTGCTGATCCACGCGTCATGTTCGTGAACGGGCGCCGTCAGTGGGTCTTAGCTGCCACGGCTTATTTTAATTTTTGAATTGTTTTTGTTTTTATTACGGACGCTTTTAACGTGCACGTCTTCCTACATTGTTCGCACATGTATAATTTCAACATGAATGATGTGACCAATATTTTGTAACAAAATTCTGAATTAAAATAGTGTCCGTGGAGTTTTTAGCCAGTTCTTCTCCGTAGGTTGATTTATTTAGATCAGACAGATTCAAAGAAAACACTGATCACCGTTATGCTGAACTACGTAATGGTGATTCTAGATAATTTTAGTACACGTTTCCTCAACGTTTTTATTCTCCGCAAGTAAAATGTTATGTTCCGTGTGGTGCCGGACGTAAATAATAGTACTATCCCATTTCTTCCCGTGGCTGTCGTAAAAGGCGACTAAGGGCCTTACTAGAGAATGGGCAGCAGCATTCTCTATGCATTTTAACACCATACTGCGATCGCCAACCCGCCTACCAAGCGTGGCGATTATGGCAAAACCCCCCATTTGGGGGAGGCAGCAGTGGACGTCTTTTGGCTGAAATGATGATGCTGATGAAGACAAGTATTTTTTGCTTTATCATATTAATAAAAAAATACTTAGATAAAACGAATTAAAATCCCCGCTACGTCACAAATCATTATAAAATCTAGCAAGAACTGACGTCATAACACATTTGAACTCAATATATCGCCGTAATTTTTTGATTAGGTAAAAAAAGAAAAAATACGTGTCCATTATTTTTCAATAATCGGAAGGATAAAAAAAAATTGTCATCATCCCTTTTGTACGTACGTAGGAAGGTAGGGTAAAACCCAGAAACCACATAATACATGGAACAATAAAATAACAAACCTGTCATGAAGAATGAAATCACCATCTTTCATTACAGGTACTGAGTGCAATGGATTTTCCGTGTCAACTTCAAGCATAGATTTCCTACAACGAAATATATTAAAGAGATTAAAGTTAAGATTTTAAAATAATCTTATTACTTAGTTACGTTGAAATCATAGATTTACGAATTAACTACTAGAAATGGTATTATCATATTTTAAGAAGAGTTTGTAGACTGCATGTTGTGCGGACCCCAAATAAATTGCAATGGCAGGCCGAGCTGTAACTGACCCGGAGAATGATGATGAAGAGTTCATTATGAAGAACCTATCGATTGTTTACATCAATGGAAGAACCACGTCAGAACGAGCAAACTATTAGGGAATTTCTTCCTGATTAACCATACCAATCTACCTAGAATGATTTTGATTCTTATTTGTAAAAGAACATCAAGAATGAATAGCAATTTTATTTTTGTTGCCGACTGCGATCAGCGTTAAAAGTCAGGTTTCCTTTTGAGGTACGGAAAATAGATAGAAGGAACTAACTGCATCCAAAAAAATACCGGTTTTATATAATATTCGTATATTTTTAAACTGTAAGACATGTAAATAAGTAAATAAATAAAACAGAATTATAAAGCGTTAAAACCGGTTTTTAACTGACTTCAAAAAGGAGGAGGTTATCAATTCGATTGTTTATATTTTTTTTTTTTTTTTTTTTGTATGTATGTTCGGGCATAACTCCGTCATTTATAGACAGATTTGCAAAATTCTTTTTTTGTTTGAAAGGGTATACTTCCGAGATGGTAACATTGTCATTAGGTCAGGATCCGATGATGAGATCCTGGAGAAATCGAGGGAACTCTTCAAATAGTATAGGCACACCTATAGTGATTTGGGTATTTTTTATAATAACACGTGCAGTTTCTCTTGAAAAGCACCATTTGGTGAAGTGGAACTGATGATGAAGACCACAGATGGCCACCGGAACTACTCAATAATAAGTATTTCACGTGTTGCGATTCGATTACATTAGTATGAATACCAAGCAATTTATGCTCGTCACAATGTATATGGACAAGTGGAGCTGATGGTGAAGAAGCAGGAGAACTCCTCAACGATTAACATCCCTGCTTCGGGAAAAGCAATATTTTGTGAAATGTGATGAGTAGTCAACATTAGGCAATTGTAACTTAGATAAATTACAAACTGACCCACTAAAAAGCGAAAAATAAAAAACAACCGACTTCCAAAAAAACACTACATAGTGAAAAATAACTTAAATTTCTGAAGTCGGTGGCAAATAACGAAAATTCAAAACCAAAGACACCGACCGATTCAGAAATTTTAGTTATTTTTCACTATGTTAGTGTTTTTTTGGAAGTCGGTTGTTTTTTTTTTGTAAAAAAGTTTTTATTGATCATAGTCATTCAGACATTTCAGGTAGTATTTGTTCTCAGACAAATTCAATCAATCTGCCTAGCTTTTTTACCTACTATGTTGGTGTTGGCTTCCAGTCTAACCAGATGCAGCTGAATACCAGTATTTTACGTGTAGCGACTGCCTTTCTGACCTCCAGCACTCGTAGAATGACGACCATGGAAACGAGTTTTCTACGGTTTTTGTCGACGGAAGAATACATAAAATTACAGATTGTGACTGTTTATCTGCCATTTTGTCTATTCTTCCGTCAACAAAACTGTTACTTTACTTACTACTTTATGATCATACTAGGCGTGCAGAATACAGTTACTGGGTAACACGATACCTGTGGTAAGACTGATTGTCAGAGTTTTAGGCTTCTAACTACCCGTAACGACTGTCAAAAATATACAAATGACAGCCGGGAACAACGGCATAACGTCGTCGACCGTAGGTTCAATTGAGGTAAGGGACAAAATACGTTTTTTCAGGAGAAGCCGACAAAGTTTATTTTCGGACTAAATCACCTATAACTTTTTTTGTACTCAACTCATTTATACTCAACTCATTTTGGGTATTTTGTCCTTTACCCAATTGAACCTACGGTCGACGACGTACTTTCCGAGGCATGGAGGGGTCTCCCATCCAGGTAACCCATCCACGAAATGACCGCGGCAAGCGGCTGTTATCATTTGCCATAAATACTTATTTATTTACTTAGGAGGGGCTCGTTCCTCGTAAGAAAGTAAATAAGTATTTATATTTAGACTTTGAGTGTATATTCAACATAATTAAATGCCTCAGGCATTAAGTTCGCCTTTGTACGGTATTTTATTTTTACTTGTGCATAAAGTTTTAATAAATAAATAATTATACAGGGTATAGCATTCTGGCCAAGAAGGCCAAAATGTCCGGGCATAACCCCATCTCAAAATACAACATATTGCAGCATTCCGCTGCCAAGTGGACCTTTTTATTTGCGAAGAAGGCTTAACATGTATTTGTTTCTTAAAATGTTGTTACGCTTGACACATTTTTGAATTTTTTTAAATCGAATGAAAAGTCGGTTTTGTTTGTTTGATAAGAATAAGAATAAGAATAATTTATTGGTCCATTGTTACAAAATAAATTACAATAAGTAATGACATTGTATGCTTACTGTAACTAGAATATTTAACAAAGTATTAAAACAGTGGTCCCCAAACTAGGCAGCGCCTGTATCTTGGGGGCCTGAGTTGCGTGATCTTAAATTTTAATTCGAAACATTGTTGCGTTAGCTTAAATTTTATTTCAGTATGTTTGAAAATGGACAGGATAGTTAATTAAATAAGAGTAGCGAATTACCAATAAAAATAAATTGAACAAAATAAAATAATTCTAAATAATATTATAGTGTGCGTGTGTGAGAGTGTGTGTGTGTGTTAGCGTGTGTGTGAGTTTGGGTGTGGTGGTGAGTTGCAGGTGTGAGTTTTGAGTGAATGACTTGCTTGTATATTTTGGTGTTAACTCACTATATCCTCTGTGTCGTTGTATGACAGGGAGAGAAGCCAACTTTTTATCATTCTTTTATACGAGTGGGTGTTAAGGCCTTCAGTATTACAGCGCTTGCTTAATTTATTGTAGATATGAGTGTGTGAGTATGAGGGGCACCGTCGGGCCAGAAGACTGTTTGCATTAGGAAGAGGGACGTGTAAGATACGTTTTGAAAGCAGGCTTTGCTAGTCAGGTCTGTTTTTAGTAGATTTGTGTGCATGCAGTGCGGCACTGACTATGTATAGTTGACGTACTCGAAGAACCGGAAATTGGTTGTATAGCAGATCTCTCGGGAACCTAAAAGGCTTTCTAAGCATCCGAAGGAAGATTCGAAGCATTGGCGTTGTGGCAAGCAGTCACAGTTGTTTGAATTATATTTTTTCCGATATAACACGTAATATTCCAGACATTTAGACGTTTTTATCCTGCTAAATCTTATCGTTTATATTTTATAATAGTCTGTTGGTATTTTTGTGTATCCAGGAAGAATTTCTATATTTGTTTCGTGAGTATTCCAGTTTGTAATCCACCCCCCCACGTAATTTTGCCTTTCTAACCGGGTCTAAAATAGTATTTGTTTCGGATCCGTACAGAAAAGGCCTCGTTGAGGCCCCTGGGTTACCCGACTCCAGCCCTGGCAGTAGCCAGGGAGGTGCGCAGTTCGCCGCCATATCCGCGCGTGGTCCCTGCACCACGTCTCCACGTGGTTCCTCCAGCCATCCAGAGATAGCAGCGTCGACGATGCGTCGGACGCTGTCCTTACACACTGCAGGCAACATCTTCCGCATCCTCATTTGCCATCTTTTTTTTCATATCTTTTTACTTCTAATAACTGTTATTTTTCGTTTAGTTAAGTACTAATTTAAACGGTGATCGGACAGCGTAGCACAACGGTTCCTCGCATCAAATACCCACATGTGATTTTTTCCTTAACGCAAACGAGCTCTCTCAGCCCTGGCCAGTGCTAGTTCCCCTCGCTCAGCGAAATTGTCACAGAGAAAAAATACGTTACCCGATGAACCTGTCGTTCTTTAAGGATACCTGCCTATTTTAATCGTTCGTTTAACATCACTTTAAAAAGAGACGCGACGCCTAAATTAGCAATTTTTTTTTTTACATACCTGATTTTTTATTTTATTTTTTTCAACCAATTAATTTAAATATACTTTGTGTCTTCAATCTTTCTGTGTTTCATTATTCGTTCTTCATCATCCTGGGTTCGATACCCAGTGATTATTAAATATAATGTGGCGATATACCTTTTTTTATCGCTATAATGTAGGTAGCTAAAAAGCCTAAGCTGATAAAATATTATGCTTCTAAACACTTCTTTATTATTTGGGTAAGCTGAGTTGCTCCAAATTCGTTGTGTTTTTTACAAAGTGGCGTGTTCTTCTAGTTAGTCAGACAAGCGATTGTTTTCGGGAACCTGAAAAATAAAATCCTTTATCCGTTACTTTGGATGCAAAAAAAAAAAAAACTAAGAAAAGAAAGAAAGAAAATACGTTTATTTGCGGTAAACATGACGCAAAGAAATAACACAAAATAAACAAGTTGAGGGAAAATATGCGTCACATCCACGCTAATTGTCAATATACTTGACAATTGTCTACTTATTTCAGACGACTAGAAATCAAGGAAGAGTTTTGCATACATTTTCAAGATGACAAAACTCTGATCTGAAGATGCCATGTTAATAAAGCACGACGATGTAAAGCCATGAGAGAAGCCACCTAACAAGGAGGCAGGGATTATGGCTACGTCTATCGAATGGCAGGTTAAGCGGTGGGCCATAATAACCGCACAGTGGACCCTGATACTACGAAGGGATGTCGCCGCATCGCGGAAGACCGCAAAAGCGACAGCAGGTGGAGCTAAACATTTGATATCGCCTGGAAATCTTGCCAGGCCTAGCCGTTGCCTAGCAGTGCCAATATGTGGGAAATCATTAATATTAAATGTTTATCTAGATATAAGTAAAAAAAAAAAAAAAAAAAAAAAAATACTTTATTTCCAGCATCGCAATAACAACCATAAGAATAACAAATACTTATAAAGAAAAAATAAAATACAAAACATAACATCTCATGTCGTGCGTACAAATATTATGGTTGTTAGAGAGTAATTCACACTGACCTCCGTACTAGTAAAAACTGTATCACGGTAGGTCAGTCTTCCTCGTTCGCCAACAATCACACACACTTTATAGTGAACATAATATTTTGAGACATTTAGCAGGTGTTCGGTATTAATTAATACATTCGTAAGGTGGGTAAAACTAAAAATTATTATGTATATGCAAAATATTTAGACAAAAAAAATTGTTATGAACAAGTTGTTGTGTTGATGTTTGTATGATGTTGTGTGTTGCTGTAATTGGTGTATGTGACTGAATATGTGTGAATACGAGCTTTGTGTTTGTTTTTATGATAGGCTTACTAATAGCTTTTCTGTGTTAACATAATTAATTTAAATGAATTTCTACTTCAGATTAATTATGTTAACACAGAAAAGCTATTAGTAAGCCTCGTATTCACACATATTCAGTCACATACACCAATTACAGCAACACACAACGTGTTTTATTTTAATGGGAATGTATGGAGAAATCCTAAGCCATTGGAGCTGAAATATAGTATAGTAGTAAAAATATTCTGATTTAAAAGAGTGTCCGTGGAGTTTCTTGCCCGTTCTTCTCCATAGGAACCTACTACGCGTTGGAATGGGCAACTAGCTTCATATTTCTGACTGACCGACCTCTTGACAATTCAAAAGTACCTGTAATTGGTTTATTTGAAATAAATGCTTTGAGTTTGCTCATTCTCAATTTTCGTTCGACACTGATATTGAAAAGGTTAACTCTTAACCATTTTTTTTTAAATACGTCGCTAGTTTCTTCGATGTATTACTAGGAATTAATGAAAGTGACAATATTCCACAACAATTATGATACTGACAGCGCTGTGCCCTTGAATGTGGTTTAGATGTGCTGATTGCGTTCAGTTTCATTTGTCAAATTTGCTCATAATTGCATGGAAGAAATTTTGTTTTTGGAGAAACTTCTTCCATGAATCATTTCCATAGCCGTCATTAGGGAATCGAATCCCGCATCAAAATCCCAATCCCGCAGGCCTGCGAGATCGAGGTCAACAATCCCGCGGATTCGCGGGATTTGCGGGACAGCAAAAACATCATACGTTTTGTTCTAAGTATGTTGTTACTGTTTGTTTATGAATTTATGAAATTTTATATGAAAATGAAATAGACACTTAGATTTTTTAAATTAGGTATACTTTTTTATTCATAATTAGTTAAACATACCTGTTGTTGTTTTTTCTATTAGTTGATTTTTTTAATAGTATTCTGAAGAAACTATATAGTTAGTAGAGCGTGCAGAGGCATAATTTACATGTTTTAGCCGGAAGACCATTATCTTTCGACCTTAACTCAACTCTTTTGACACTCATTTTTACTGATAGCACAAGCAATTTTCTGCTCAATAATACGCTCTAGATCAAGAAAGAAGCGTCACTTTCGCAAGTAATAGGTACACAAAATACTTAGGTTGAATGACTTATTAGTTTGTGACATTGACATACACACATAAATTGACCGGGACGAATACAATATTTCTTCGAATATGGATCCCGCATGTGTAGTCTCACATTACTGGTCCCGCAAAAATGGTGCGGGATCCGGTGTATGCGGGATTGGATTCCCTAGCCGTCATAGTACATAAGGCTGCCACATCGGCAATTGTACTCGTAATGTTATCAGCGGTAATATATGTTGTACGGGATAAGAACTCTTCAAAAAAATCATACGGCTCTTCAAGAGCATCCAACTTTTTTGTTCTATGATCTTGTTTCTTTCAACCAAGGGATTGTTAATTCCATTGTGTGACACCTTCAGTTTATCATTAATATTTTAAAAGTAATCCGGATGAACTTTGCAGTGTTGTTGTGCAGTGATATATGTTATATTATTACGAACATTTTTTTTTCGATTTCAGATAAATAATTATAATCGTGAATATAGGATCTAAAGACGAGTTAATTAATGATACGATAAATGTTGGTGAAACAAGAAATAGTAAAAGAAAGTGATTTTGTGAATTGTAAAAAATTGCTGACCTATTTATCTGGTTAAAATGTTTCTTACAAAAGTTGCAGGAAATTTCATGCGCAATTTTTTTTGTAATGACAATTTATTACTTATATGCTGGAGAGAAGATAATCTCAAAATATATTTATTGGTACCATTTTTCCAATATGGTAGCGCGAGCGGCGGTCGCTCAAGGTCGCAAATTCGGAATATTAATTAGGACCTGCCAAATTTGAATGCAACTTGACCTTTTGTAACGTCTTGGTGGGACATCTTTGCGAAGAGTGAAGCGGAAAACAAACACTTGTCTGACGCTGACCTTATGTACTTACAGTCTTTATTAATTTTATTGTTCAGTCGGGTATCTAAACGGTTTGCGTAGCATCACCTTCAAAACAGCTCTTTGGGTCCTCTCCAGCGGTAAAAGTGATGTTTTTGTTGCTAGCCCCTAGGCAGTCACACAGTATGTCATTGATTTGCACAAGGACTACTTTGCATCACTCGTTTATATACTCGTAGTGAGTACGTGCGTGGAGTGTCGGTCCCAGGATACTTCCCTGTGGTATTCCGTAATTACTTGCTCATTGTTTGTGCAATTATTTATAATCATACTTTGCATTCTCTCCGTGAGATAGCTTTTAAATAGGTTTAGTGGAGTCTTACACCGATATTCTCAAGTTTAAATAGAAGTTTAGGGACATAGACTGTGTCAAATACCTTTGATAGGTTCTAAAAGATGCCAAGGTAGGTTTGGTGATCCAAATTGTGAAATAGGGGATCGCTTAAGCCAGTCATGGCATCCTCTGAAGACCTACCCGATACGAACCCATATTGATTGGCTGCTATGTTGTTATAGACATCTAGGTATTTCATTAGCTTTTTGTTTAAGATTCTCTCTAATATCTTAGTCATCGCAGAAAGCACAGAAATAGATATATAATTGATGACACAGTCTTTATCGCCTGACTTTTAATTGGGTGAATACGCGTTTTTTTTAAAGCTTTGGGAAAAACACCGGTGGTCATCGAAAGGTAACAAATATGGTAGAAATATAGTGGATATAGGTATATGTGTTATAACTGATACTAGAAACTTACTTGAGGCTTTAATCATCTGAGTAGGAATAAAAAAAAATTACAATTATTTTATCAATCATTCTGAAACAATCTTATTCCTAAAAAGGACTGGTAGATTTAACCGTACCGTTGACTTCATAAACAATTATTTATTTATTTAATAAAACTTCATGCACAAGTAAAAAAATACTGTACAAAGGCGGACTTAATGCCTGAGGCATTTTCTACCAGTCAACCTTAGGGTGATGCAGAGACAAAACATGGCAGGTGCAACATAAGGGATAGATAACTTGAAAATTAATACATACTAATACATAGATACATACATATAAACTGAATAAACTTTGTCAGGAGAAATAACGATAGGTAGAGGAGAGAACAAATCCAACAAATCAGCGCTGCAATGATTCTGCCAACTTTTTACGAATATGTTCACGTGCCTTCACTTTGAAAGAAAACCGACTGGTTTCCATCCTGGTGTAAAACATCATCATCCTGGTGTGTCCTGAATTATGCTAATAATAGATCATTAAAATGATGTAAGTAAATAAAACAAAACGATGGAGTAATCCTACTTAGACGAGACTGATATACAATGTAGCTGATTAACTGAGAAGATGTTGATTGCAATAAATCGCGATAGATAAATGAGCTTGTGTTATGTTATGTAATATTATATTACCTATGTTCCGATGCTGTAAATAAATTTGGGTTACCCATTAATAAAAAAAATAAAAAAATGTTATTATAACATATTTAATTGTCTTACTTTTTGCCATACATTCCGTTACGTATTTTAATTCATTTTAGTTGGGATAAGTGATCAGATGCTTTGTGTATAATTATTTATAGTCCAACACTCATACATACACCATTTGCCTATCACAACTAGTGACCGGTTTATGCCCAGACACAGACGGTATATTCGGCATTTTTTCTATACAGTTCATGCCCAATTCGCCCAAAATGCCCGAGCATAGCCCCAACTCAAAACACAATATACGAGTAAGTTGCTAAAAGGCGTAAGATATTATGCTTCTAAACACTTCTTTATCAACTGGCCAAGCCCAGTTGCTCCAGATTCGTTTTGTTTTTTAGAAAATGATGTCTGCTTCAAGTTTGCCAGCCACGCGGTGGTTTTCGGAAACCTGAAAAGTAAAATCCTTTATAAGAGCATTTATTCTGAAAGTGGGAAACGTCTTAAATAGATGACAATTTTTTTTTTTTTTTTTAGTAATTTGGCAATATTACTGTATGGAAATAAGAAATGTGACTAACTAGCGAACTAGAATATTAATAATGAATTGCAATTATAACATTGAATTTGATTTCGTAACCGTTTTTGGTGTAAACAAGGCATTTGGAAAGCTTCCAAATACTTTCTTTTACATCTAAAACGAAATATTCGGTGTTACGATATTGCATTTCATAATCAATATTTTAGTTCACCAGTTAGCCAACTTTCATATTTCCATACAGTAATTATTGCCAAATTAATCAAAACAGGTAAATATTTAACAGCTATTTGCCTACCTACCAACTTTTAGGCGGCCAACTTTGCGGCCAACTTTTAGGATAAACTCTCTTAACTTGCTAATTATTTTAGCTGACTTAAAACCAAAGAAGAGATGTGCCATGTGTGCATAATACTGCATAAAATTTTCAAGGTTATGTTTTCAATCAACATAGAAAAAAATCTCTGATCTGAGATTGTTTATGAAGTCGCTAAACTAAAGAAGGATTAGGCTGGCCAGTCAGCCTGATGCCAGACATTAAGCTGTGGGGCAAAAGTACCACTCGGTAGAGCCCTGATACAATTGAGAGTCGAGAAAGACCGCAGAGGCGATAGTAGGTCGAGCTTAGAGTTACTGGAACCCAGGAATAGATAGGTTACAGTGTTTTTTACGTGGGTCTGGATGGGAATATCCTATTGTATATTGGAGCTGACAACGATAATTTGGACATCCACATTTCAATGTTGTTTGACCACGCTGTGAAAAGTAAAGGTGCCTCTACTGCCTTTTAGAATAGAAACATTAAACATAGTAATTGTATGAATAAAAAACCGGCCAAATGCCTGTCGGACCATGCACAATGAAGAGTTCCGAGTAGTTGGAATGAATGTAGCCCAAAAACAAACATTTTAGTTGAAAAACATGTTCTCCCATACATCGATATACGTCACGGTTAATTCTCTAGCTGCAAATGTAAGTTAACAACCGCAAAAAAATAAAAAAATATGATAAAACTGCAAATAACTATTTTCGGGCTTTTTCCTATACTGAGTACTATAGGAGGTACTGTACCTTGCTTCTTATCAAATTTCATGATTGTAGGTCAACGGGTAGGTACCCTATAGGTTATGATATATTTTCGAGTATCAAAATATGTCGCATAAGTGGCTGTATGTTTTTATTGTTTTGACTTGGAAGTTTGTTGTTTTTAGAGCTCCAAGGAATCGTAGACCTATTTGATATTACGACGTATTTGATATTAATTTCAATTTGATACCTCTACATGTTCCAGAGAAAGAAAAAGGGTCTTGACAGACTGACAGACAGACAGACGGACAACGAAGTGATCCTATCAGAGACCCGTTTTTCCTTTTGAGGAATGGAATCATAATAAGGAGTATCGAAATCTTTACCCAGTAACTGGGTTGTGGTAATCAAAAGGATAGTCGCTCCATGTAAAATACTGTGGTATGCACCTACATCCTGTTAGTCTGGAAGCCGACCTGAACATAGTTAGGAAAAGTCTAGATGATGAGATGATGATGATGTTACACTTACTTTTTGGCATCTATTGGCAATAAAGCTTCCAAACCTGTCACATTACTTAAGGCTGCCACATCGGCAATAGTGATGTGATCAGCGGCAAGGAACTTTGTTCGGGATAAGAACTCTTCAAGATAACCATATGCCTCTGCAATATCATCGTACCGTTTTTGTTCTACGTTCTTATTACCTTCAATTATTAAGGGATACTGCAAAACAAAAATAAACGGAGCTTTATTAAGATTTTTTATATATGTTGACACTTTCAAATAACAGCTCCTAAACGTTTTTAGAAATTTCCGTCAAAGAATCTAGGGTTTTGTTTTTGAGAGAGGTATTAAGATAGGTGTTAAAAAATGGCCTGCAAAATGAGTAGGTAAGTAAAATGATTGTTACTTACAGTAATATTTCGTACTCTAGGAAAAACATCGACATCTTTCGGATACCACGAGTCGTCTTTTCCGTAGGTATCAGCAAGATACACAATTATAGCGTGACTGAAAAGATAGAATAAAAACATGAGATTTGAGAGTATATTTTTATAAAAAAATAAAATGGCTTTTGTAAAAGAAATAACTTATAGAACGTGCGTGACGAGTTAAATAATTATCATTATACAATAATGCCTTTGCTCATTGATGAACCATCCATAACCTTTTGTGATTTTTACAAAACGAGATTTAACTTAGGTCCAATCTTTTAGCCAGTTTTTGTATTTGGAACCTTATTACGATGATAGTAATGTTCTTAATACAAAATTAATAACTTAGACACCCGTTTGCACCACAAATGACTTAATTAGAGTAATAAGTTATTACTCTGAGGTTTAGCGCTTAACGCGTCTAAAACGTCATTCTGTTTCTGTCAATAGTTTGAAGATGACAGAGACAGATTCATATATGTTTACCGTTAAACGCATTTAGTGATTTGTGGTGCAAACGGGTCTTAGACTCGGGCTTAATATTAATTTTAGTATTTAGAATTTAAACAAATTACCTAATTATACAATAAAAAAATGGCTCGATGGTAAAACCACGGGTCCAAAGAAAAATACAATTTACAAAACTTATTTCTGGAACTGGAAGTTTTAAAGTTATTTCTTGTTTAAAATAATAATAATAACAAACCTGTCGTGCAGAATTAAATCACCGTCTTCTAGTACAGGTACGGTGTGCAGTGGATTTTTCTGAAAAAAAAAAAAACTATAGGTATTAAATTTTGTACAACATAAAATAAAATCTCTTTATTTCAGACCTTTCCGTCCATATGATGTTAGTAATACACACTACTTAAAAGCTAAGTTAGTAACAAATGTAATACTAAATTTTAATTCATGAATCTGTACATGTTGCACCCATTGCGCCATAATGGCGCAACACGGCTTATCACTAATGACCAGAATGCCGTTGGCGCTCCCACGCACTTTGCGCATCATGGACGCAATCAATTTTTCTTAGGATGGTATTGAAGCCATCAGTATGTGCTTCGGCAAACATTCCTGATGCACTGCAGTAACGTGGAAGCCCCAACAACATTCTCAAGGCATTGCTAAATTGAAAACTATAAGTTATTATTTTTTTTGAGTCCGAGGAGAGTTGTGCCATGGGAGAGTTGATACAAAGTCGATTTCTTTTTGGAATCTACGACTTTGTATCAACTGTTAGCGAATTGGCATCTTCTGGAATTTATTGCTTGGTCGATTTTAGTAGGTACGCAATTGTTTTAGTTTCTTTTGATTACATGGACTTATTTTCATACTTTCAAATACTCTGGTGTCAAATGATCCTTTTTAAGAAGATTCACTTCTATCTTCTCGAAAGGGACGTTGAATACTTCACAAGCCATCATGGCCGCGCGCACTGGCGGGCTCAAGTCCAATGTGTACAGTTTAACACCCATCTGAAAAAAAATATCGATAGTTAATATTTACCTATCTCATAGCGATTGCTTTTGTAATTAAGGTAATTATAATGAATTAAACTTAGGTATTTAACAATTATTTCACTAATTCGGTATAGAAAAAAAAACATTTTATTAACTAATCATAATGTTTGGTGCAGTTAGATGCTTTTACTTAAATACATAACATAAAAAAGTCTGATAAACCCATTTATTCTATTAGCCAATAACACTTTCTTTTACAAAATTATTGTAGTTGCAGCAATAAATAGTATGAAAAAGGCAAAATTAAATTACTTATTTCACTAGCAGTTTTCTTTTTAAATAAATGCATTTATGAGGTACAAAATATGGCTTTCTTATCATGGTTACAATACAATATTTACTAATCAAACTCGAAAACACCGAACCAGTAGTTTTATATTTCCATTGACTGTTAAAGCAAAAAAAAATACACTTACATTTTTATTCAACTTCGTAAAATATCTCCGACACGATATTATCACAACACGTATCACACAACTACTGATCAACCAAGGTCAGGATGCGTATTTATACATTCATAACGACCACATACCTATCTATAAACTCGTACTTATCTACAATTATCTTGTTATAAGGCATTACCGAATTACTACGCAATAACGTATGAATAGATTATCATATAATGTACATAAGTTGCAAAAAACAATCCAGATGATTATCTGCAATGAGCGTAGTCATTGTAGGTATTATTGTTGCAAAATCTCTGTGACATTTTTTTACAATAATAATTATGTGGATGTGAGATAATTATTAAAATGTAAATGTTATGATAAGTAGTGAAGTAAGTAATAACTCTTATTTATAGGATATTGGTACGCCTACCCAGTAAGATATACTTACTTAGACACACTAACTTTTTTCTTGTTCCTTATATTCTGTACGGCCTCGATTGGTCGCTCGATTTAGCCAACAGTTGGTTGTTACCCAATAACTTGTTTCTAAATTTTTAGTAGAACTTCATGCACCACCATTCTCCTACTTGCCAACTCATTTTTGCGTACGTCTAACATCTAATGCCTGGGTTACACGAGGAAAGTTTTCAAGCTAGGAAAGCAAACAATTAATATCCTGGATTACTCGAAGTGAGTAATAACTAACCTTAACTTTTTATTGTTCCTTAATTCCTTATATTTTTTACGTCCTATTGGTCGCTCGATTTGGCAAACAGTACCCTAAAACTTATGTCTACGTTCCTTGTGGAAAACTAAATGCACGACCATTCTCCTAGTTGCCAACGAATTTCACCGTAGGTCCAACATGGTTGTCCTCGCGCACATGTGGGAGTTGCGCGAGGAGGCGAAACGCCGGGGTGTAACTCCGCTGCCGCGAGAAATCACGGCACAGCAGACAGAGCTCCGGCGGGATCTCATGGCGGCATGGAGAGTGCGATTGTCGCAACCCAGCGCTAGGCACGCCACAATTGCGGCGGTAAGGCCCCTCTTTGAGGAGTGGCTAGAGAGGCGCCACGGCGTCCTCACCTTCCGCCTGACGCAGGTCCTCACCGGACACGGTTGTTTCGGGAGGTTCCTGTTCAGGATAAAGCGGGAGGAAACGCCCGGGTGTTACCATTGTGTGGATCGCCCGGAGGACACGGTGGAGCATACGGTGGAGGTCTGCCCGGCTTGGGCGGGGCACCGCCGTGTCCTCACGGAGGCGATCGGCAGCGGCGATCTCTCGCGTCCGGCCCTGGTTCAGGCCATGGTCCGGAGCGAGAGTGCATGGGAAGCCGTCACTTCCTTCTGCGAAGCATTAATGCTCGCGAAGGAGGAGGCGGAGCGCGCGAGGGAAATGCAAGATGCGCGCCCTCGCGCCCCTAGTCGCCGCAGGAGACGCCCCGGGCGTCGGGAGTCGCGAGCCGACTTCCGGCCACCGTAGGCGCGGGCTTGCGGACGGTGGGCAATGGGTAGCTCGCCGTCCGATTAGGACCAGGCCCGGGTCGACGGCGCGTTGTATTCCACGCGCGCCTCAAAGAGATGTCAGCACCAACTGACGGGGTCCGTAAGGGCCAATGCCTGCCAGGGTTGCGGGTTTGTCCGAAAGGGATATCGCGGCCCCGGCACACAGGCAACGGAAGGAACACGGGTGGGTTTTAGTCAGTAAAAGTCTGACACTCCCTCTCGCTCCGCCCAGAGCGGGAGGAGTCATTTGATGATTCCCAACCAAAAAAAAAAAAAAAAGGTCCAACATGGTTAGACGAGTATATTTTTGAAGCTAGGCTAGCAAAAAAGTAATATTCTGGATTACTTTCCCGTCCTGGCCAATAAAAAATGGATAGGATAAGGATAGTTCTGTATACACGATGCCAGACTGAATAGCTTGCTAGCTTAGGCACCACCGCCACCTATTAAGGAGAAGCGAGTAGAACTAGCAACTAAAAACGTGTTGGCGAGCAAAGAGCAGTAAGTGTGCATATGTACGAAGCGTGAGTCTCTCGGCGAGTGTTCTGCCCGCCGAAAACGAGTACTCTTTTTGATAGTCTTGCGATAAACGAGTACTCGTCGCCGGTGTGAACAGTCAGCGATAAACTATGAATATTTATGTATCTCTTTACTTCTTGAGCGAGAAAATCGTCGATATCTATAATTATAGTCGCTTCCTCGTCGACGGTGGGACAGGTGCCTTACTAGCACTATTTTGCTATCCTAGCTTGAAAAACTAACATCGTGTAACCCGGGCATTAACCTCCAGTTTGTCTGCTAAACCCAGTTTTTGGTAGGTATCCGTCTTTTGTCACAAAGTCAGCTTAAAGATCTGATAACCTTGACTGCCTCTGATACCTTGATAATCATTTTGCTCACGAAACCGCAATCCGCTGTTGAGATCATCGATAATTATATAACACAAATGTTGGAAACATCAACAATGAATAAGCATTTTATTTTTTTACGCAAATAGCGTTGTCAAGAAAGATTGTTTTTTTTATTAGTAGATATGTTTATGCTTTGTCATTCACATAAGACGGAATATGCAGCTAACACAATTTGACCGACTTTTGAAGAATAATATAGGGTAATATTTCGGGAAGACAGGCGTATATTTATGACGTAGATAAAGTACGTGCCACAGAACAAGATAAGTTAAATGGAGAAAAGCGCCTGTGAGGCACGTAATCGCAAAATGTAGAGGTTATGCAGAATGCTCTCGTTTATTGCTTTTTGTTAAAAATCTACGTATTCACTAGGTTATGGTGTCATTATAGACATAGCTTTTATACATAAATTAATTAAAAATATACTTACAATAAAAATTTAAAAAAACTGTTTAAAAAAAGGCATAGGCAAAAAGGCAAAGGCAGGCTATTAGGTACAAATTCGTAGGTACTGCAGTGTTATATCGAATCAATAAAAAATTAAAAAAGTGCTCTGAATTAAAACAACAAACAAACAAAAAAAGCCTTTTCAAAGTTGTATCACAATTCCCACAAAGTTACCAAACATATCCAGACAGCAATAAAGAACCCAAAAACCGAATTGTTTTTAACCAACTTCAAAAAAGAGCAGTAATCCTGCTGTTATTTCGACTTCATTAAGATCCCCGCACACGATTCAAACGTAATATATCTCTCGACAAAGTTCCGCTGCGTTTGCATATAGCATTGTATTAGACAGTTATAAACTTTGATAGCTTTGCCAGTTCTGTACGCAGTCACAATGCTTAAAGTTGGACGTAGCAGACGCAATCTCAGGAACAAGCCGACATGGCTCCTGTTTCCGTATATTTCAGTCGTGGCCTTAGAAATTAGCTTTGTTTTGTATGTCTAGTAAGACTGTGTAGCGATTTGATTAGAGTTATGTTGGAAATGCGTTCTTTTGCTATTATTTTGCGGTTTGTTTTTGTTATAATATATTGTTTAATTCGGTATTTGTTGCAAATGGACGTTCATGTTTATATGTACAGTTTACATAAACGCACAGTTACATCCCTCATGTTCGAAAAAAATCTAAGAAAAAAACTATACTTACTATTTTACGACTCAGTCATATTGCGAGAATTTTATTACATTCATGACGACGTAAGATTCATCTGGTAGGTACTCTTACAAGCAGTTTCTACATTAAGTCAATTCCATGCTTCCTTTTTTCCTATCAGCCGGGAATAGTTAGCAAAGTTTCTAAGACAAATAGAATATAAAGCAGTTTCTCGCGTGTGCGCCGCCTATCAATCATCTAGAATGATGTTTACGAAGTGCCCCAAGTCTATCCAAATATTTTTTGCTAAAGGAATTGCCGCCAGAGATCCTTGTTTAGGAAAATCAACAACAGTGATGTTTATTTGCTCCATGTGTCGCTCCTTATGTTCAAATTATATAGTCTGCTTTAAAGATCGGACTAAGGACGTTTGCTACATGCCATTTGGCTAATCTACTACAATGTAGGTCCTGGAATTTGAAAGAAAGAAAAAGAAGAATGAAAATTTGTTTATTCTGCACAAACTACGTAAACGCACATATAAAGACAAAAAGACATAAAATACACACATACAAAAGTAGCCAAAGGCCTCGTATTCAAATAATAAATAAAAAAAATAATTGTGAATTCGTCCAGTGGTATCGTGGTATACCTACGAGAAGATGATGGGGCGAACTTTATGTATACCGAAGACAAGATTGGTCCCTATTTGAAGATCGAGAGTGAAAAGAGAATGAAAAGTCAACGTATGGCAAAAGAAAAATTGGTCGGTACTAAAAACACGACTGTCCACGAAGAGAACCGATGAGTTGATGAGAGTCGCGGGAATCCCCTGGATGCGCAAAACACAGGACCGGTGAATGAAACGACACTTGACGGAGGCCTATGTTCAGAAGTAAACATCTTTCGGATCAAATGATGATGACGATGATACATAACAACATATTCCATGTAGTTACAAAAGATAAATAAATATTTCCGTTGCTGTACGGAACTCTTACTAAGTTGGCAAGTACCTATTAAGACTTATGACCCGCCGCCATACCTCCCGGGGCTTTGTTTAGTTTCTTTTAGTCTAATTCACTTTCGCTCGTCCCTTGGCAAACATTCATCATAATTCTTACTATACAGGTGGGTACCTACTTATAATTAAATTGTAGGTGAGAGAAAATAAGAATTAGGTAGAATAAATAAATTAGTTAGGTTTGTTTGTATCTACAGATATTTTATCTATGGATGGCGTGAAAGTTTTTGTTCACAAATCTAATCTAATCTGTTGAGTTTACTATTACATACATGAAAAGTGTCTAGGGATCAAGTATTAGAGTACCTATCGCCGCAATTAAGGATTATTATTTTAACTTTTTTGGATCGATATTGTTTATTTTTTGTGAATTTCACTATTTCAATTTCTTAAAATTTTGATTAAAAATTGAAAATCAACTGTCAATCAGGATTCCAATCTGTTAAGATGTTAAAAGTACATAAGCAAACCTTTTGGTTATGCGAAAGGCAGAAGGTTTTAGAGACCTTTGCCTGTTTCATTCATCAATAGAAACTCTTTGAAAACAGAACAAACATGCGCTAAGATTCTATGCGCGCGCATCCTGAGCAGAATATGCTAGCGACAGAACGGCGGGCTTTCTCTTTCTAGCATATATGCACGTCCCATTCGTTTAGTTTTAAGTATGGTCTCGACCGGTAGGTATTTACTTTTAATAATAGTTTATTTCATTTATATGTTTTGTTTTAATCTCTACTACTAGGCCATTATTATTTTGCAATTTGGATTTTATTTAATTAACTATGGTTTTAGGTTTAAATGTCACATAGATTACTGAAATGGTGCCAAGACTTACGGCAAATAAAAATGTAAGTACTAATTAAGCCAAAAGTTAAAGTGAATCAGAATATAAGTACAGTCAGCATCAAAAGTTGAATACCACATTTAGATTTTCAAAATCGCTGTACGGTTACGGTGTAAAAAATATACGGTGTACAGCGATTTTGAAAATCTAAATTTGGTAATCAAATTTTGATGCTGACTGTACCATATTCTGATTCACTTTAACTTTTTACTTGTTTCAATATACAAGCAAATATTGTAAAATAGTGTATGAATATCTTAAACGTCATTTTGACTAATTCGTTTTTTGAATTTGCCAACATACATTGTAACAAAAAATCGAGAGATTCGATTCTAAACCTAGATTTTGAGACCTAATTACCGGGTAATGCCGAGAATTATGTTATCTTTTGTAACTACATGGAATATGTTGTTATGTATCATCGTCATCATCATTTGATCCGAAAGATGTTTACTTCTGAACATAGGCCTCCGTCAAGTGTCGTTTCATTCACCGGTCCTGTGTTTTGCGCATCCAGGGGATTCCCGCGACTCTCATCAACTCATCGGTTCTCTTCGTGGACAGTCGTGTTTTTAGTACCGACCAATTTTTCTTTTGCCATACGTTGACTTTTCATTCTCTTTTCACTCTCGATCTTCAAATAGGGACCAATCTTGTCTTCGGTATACATAAAGTTCGCCCCATCATCTTCTCGTAGGTATACCACGATACCACTGGACGAATTCACAATTATTTTTTTTATTTATTATTTGAATACGAGGCCTTTGGCTACTTTTGTATGTGTGTATTTTATGTCTTTTTGTCTTTATATGTGCGTTTACGTAGTTTGTGCAGAATAAACAAATTTTCATTCTTCTTTTTCTTTCTTTCAAATTCCAGGACCTACATTGTAGTAGATTAGCCAAATGGCATGTAGCAAACGTCCTTAGTCCGATCTTTAAAGCAGACTATATAATTTGAACATAAGGAGCGACACATGGAGCAAATAAACATCACTGTTGTTGATTTTCCTAAACAAGGATCTCTGGCGGCAATTCCTTTAGCAAAAAATATTTGGATAGACTTGGGGCACTTCGTAAACATCATTCTAGATGATTGATAGGCGGCGCACACGCGAGAAACTGCTTTATATTCTATTTGTCTTAGAAACTTTGCTAACTATTCCCGGCTGATAGGAAAAAAGGAAGCATGGAATTGACTTAATGTAGAAACTGCTTGTAAGAGTACCTACCAGATGAATCTTACGTCGTCATGAATGTAATAAAATTCTCGCAATATGACTGAGTCGTAAAATAGTAAGTATAGTTTTTTTCTTAGATTTTTTTCGAACATGAGGGATGTAACTGTGCGTTTATGTAAACTGTACATATAAACATGAACGTCCATTTGCAACAAATACCGAATTAAACAATATATTATAACAAAAACAAACCGCAAAATAATAGCAAAAGAACGCATTTCCAACATAACTCTAATCAAATCGCTACACAGTCTTACTAGACATACAAAACAAAGCTAATTTCTAAGGCCACGACTGAAATATACGGAAACAGGAGCCATGTCGGCTTGTTCCTGAGATTGCGTCTGCTACGTCCAACTTTAAGCATTGTGACTGCGTACAGAACTGGCAAAGCTATCAAAGTTTATAACTGTCTAATACAATGCTATATGCAAACGCAGCGGAACTTTGTCGAGAGATATATTACGTTTGAATCGTGTGCGGGGATCTTAATGAAGTCGAAATAACAGCAGGATTACTGCTCTTTTTTGAAGTTGGTTAAAAACAATTCGGTTTTTGGGTTCTTTATTGCTGTCTGGATATGTTTGGTAACTTTGTGGGAATTGTGATACAACTTTGAAAAGGCTTTTTTTGTTTGTTTGTTGTTTTAATTCAGAGCACTTTTTTAATTTTTTATTGATTCGATATAACACTGCAGTACCTACGAATTTGTACCTAATAGCCTGCCTTTGCCTTTTTGCCTATGCCTTTTTTTAAACAGTTTTTTTAAATTTTTATTGTAAGTATATTTTTAATTAATTTATGTATAAAAGCTATGTCTATAATGACACCATAACCTAGTGAATACGTAGATTTTTAACAAAAAGCAATAAACGAGAGCATTCTGCATAACCTCTACATTTTGCGATTACGTGCCTCACAGGCGCTTTTCTCCATTTAACTTATCTTGTTCTGTGGCACGTACTTTATCTACGTCATAAATATACGCCTGTCTTCCCGAAATATTACCCTATATTATTCTTCAAAAGTCGGTCAAATTGTGTTAGCTGCATATTCCGTCTTATGTGAATGACAAAGCATAAACATATCTACTAATAAAAAAAACAATCTTTCTTGACAACGCTATTTGCGTAAAAAAATAAAATGCTTATTCATTGTTGATGTTTCCAACATTTGTGTTATATAATTATCGATGATCTCAACAGCGGATTGCGGTTTCGTGAGCAAAATGATTATCAAGGTATCAGAGGCAGTCAAGGTTATCAGATCTTTAAGCTGACTTTGTGACAAAAGACGGATACCTACCAAAAACTGGGTTTAGCAGACAAACTGGAGGTTAATGCCCGGGTTACACGATGTTAGTTTTTCAAGCTAGGATAGCAAAATAGTGCTAGTAAGGCACCTGTCCCACCGTCGACGAGGAAGCGACTATAATTATAGATATCGACGATTTTCTCGCTCAAGAAGTAAAGAGATACATAAATATTCATAGTTTATCGCTGACTGTTCACACCGGCGACGAGTACTCGTTTATCGCAAGACTATCAAAAAGAGTACTCGTTTTCGGCGGGCAGAACACTCGCCGAGAGACTCACGCTTCGTACATATGCACACTTACTGCTCTTTGCTCGCCAACACGTTTTTAGTTGCTAGTTCTACTCGCTTCTCCTTAATAGGTGGCGGTGGTGCCTAAGCTAGCAAGCTATTCAGTCTGGCATCGTGTATACAGAACTATCCTTATCCTATCCATTTTTTATTGGCCAGGACGGGAAAGTAATCCAGAATATTACTTTTTTGCTAGCCTAGCTTCAAAAATATACTCGTCTAACCATGTTGGACCTTTTTTTTTTTTTTTTGGTTGGGAATCATCAAATGACTCCTCCCGCTCTGGGCGGAGCGAGAGGGAGTGTCAGACTTTTACTGACTAAAACCCACCCGTGTTCCTTCCGTTGCCTGTGTGCCGGGGCCGCGATATCCCTTTCGGACAAACCCGCAACCCTGGCAGGCATTGGCCCTTACGGACCCCGTCAGTTGGTGCTGACATCTCTTTGAGGCGCGCGTGGAATACAACGCGCCGTCGACCCGGGCCTGGTCCTAATCGGACGGCGAGCTACCCATTGCCCACCGTCCGCAAGCCCGCGCCTACGGTGGCCGGAAGTCGGCTCGCGACTCCCGACGCCCGGGGCGTCTCCTGCGGCGACTAGGGGCGCGAGGGCGCGCATCTTGCATTTCCCTCGCGCGCTCCGCCTCCTCCTTCGCGAGCATTAATGCTTCGCAGAAGGAAGTGACGGCTTCCCATGCACTCTCGCTCCGGACCATGGCCTGAACCAGGGCCGGACGCGAGAGATCGCCGCTGCCGATCGCCTCCGTGAGGACACGGCGGTGCCCCGCCCAAGCCGGGCAGACCTCCACCGTATGCTCCACCGTGTCCTCCGGGCGATCCACACAATGGTAACACCCGGGCGTTTCCTCCCGCTTTATCCTGAACAGGAACCTCCCGAAACAACCGTGTCCGGTGAGGACCTGCGTCAGGCGGAAGGTGAGGACGCCGTGGCGCCTCTCTAGCCACTCCTCAAAGAGGGGCCTTACCGCCGCAATTGTGGCGTGCCTAGCGCTGGGTTGCGACAATCGCACTCTCCATGCCGCCATGAGATCCCGCCGGAGCTCTGTCTGCTGTGCCGTGATTTCTCGCGGCAGCGGAGTTACACCCCGGCGTTTCGCCTCCTCGCGCAACTCCCACATGTGCGCGAGGACAACCATGTTGGACCTACGGTGAAATTCGTTGGCAACTAGGAGAATGGTCGTGCATTTAGTTTTCCACAAGGAACGTAGACATAAGTTTTAGGGTACTGTTTGCCAAATCGAGCGACCAATAGGACGTAAAAAATATAAGGAATTAAGGAACAATAAAAAGTTAAGGTTAGTTATTACTCACTTCGAGTAATCCAGGATATTAATTGTTTGCTTTCCTAGCTTGAAAACTTTCCTCGTGTAACCCAGGCATTAGATGTTAGACGTACGCAAAAATGAGTTGGCAAGTAGGAGAATGGTGGTGCATGAAGTTCTACTAAAAATTTAGAAACAAGTTATTGGGTAACAACCAACTGTTGGCTAAATCGAGCGACCAATCGAGGCCGTACAGAATATAAGGAACAAGAAAAAAGTTAGTGTGTCTAAGTAAGTATATCTTACTGGGTAGGCGTACCAATATCCTATAAATAAGAGTTATTACTTACTTCACTACTTATCATAACATTTACATTTTAATAATTATCTCACATCCACATAATTATTATTGTAAAAAAATGTCACAGAGATTTTGCAACAATAATACCTACAATGACTACGCTCATTGCAGATAATCATCTGGATTGTTTTTTGCAACTTATGTACATTATATGATAATCTATTCATACGTTATTGCGTAGTAATTCGGTAATGCCTTATAACAAGATAATTGTAGATAAGTACGAGTTTATAGATAGGTATGTGGTCGTTATGAATGTATAAATACGCATCCTGACCTTGGTTGATCAGTAGTTGTGTGATACGTGTTGTGATAATATCGTGTCGGAGATATTTTACGAAGTTGAATAAAAATGTAAGTGTATTTTTTTTTGCTTTAACAGTCAATGGAAATATAAAACTACTGGTTCGGTGTTTTCGAGTTTGATTAGTAAATATTGTATTGTAACCATGATAAGAAAGCCATATTTTGTACCTCATAAATGCATTTATTTAAAAAGAAAACTGCTAGTGAAATAAGTAATTTAATTTTGCCTTTTTCATACTATTTATTGCTGCAACTACAATAATTTTGTAAAAGAAAGTGTTATTGGCTAATAGAATAAATGGGTTTATCAGACTTTTTTATGTTATGTATTTAAGTAAAAGCATCTAACTGCACCAAACATTATGATTAGTTAATAAAATGTTTTTTTTTCTATACCGAATTAGTGAAATAATTGTTAAATACCTAAGTTTAATTCATTATAATTACCTTAATTACAAAAGCAATCGCTATGAGATAGGTAAATATTAACTATCGATATTTTTTTTCAGATGGGTGTTAAACTGTACACATTGGACTTGAGCCCGCCAGTGCGCGCGGCCATGATGGCTTGTGAAGTATTCAACGTCCCTTTCGAGAAGATAGAAGTGAATCTTCTTAAAAAGGATCATTTGACACCAGAGTATTTGAAAGTATGAAAATAAGTCCATGTAATCAAAAGAAACTAAAACAATTGCGTACCTACTAAAATCGACCAAGCAATAAATTCCAGAAGATGCCAATTCGCTAACAGTTGATACAAAGTCGTAGATTCCAAAAAGAAATCGACTTTGTATCAACTCTCCCATGGCACAACTCTCCTCGGACTCAAAAAAAATAATAACTTATAGTTTTCAATTTAGCAATGCCTTGAGAATGTTGTTGGGGCTTCCACGTTACTGCAGTGCATCAGGAATGTTTGCCGAAGCACATACTGATGGCTTCAATACCATCCTAAGAAAAATTGATTGCGTCCATGATGCGCAAAGTGCGTGGGAGCGCCAACGGCATTCTGGTCATTAGTGATAAGCCGTGTTGCGCCATTATGGCGCAATGGGTGCAACATGTACAGATTCATGAATTAAAATTTAGTATTACATTTGTTACTAACTTAGCTTTTAAGTAGTGTGTATTACTAACATCATATGGACGGAAAGGTCTGAAATAAAGAGATTTTATTTTATGTTGTACAAAATTTAATACCTATAGTTTTTTTTTTTTTCAGAAAAATCCACTGCACACCGTACCTGTACTAGAAGACGGTGATTTAATTCTGCACGACAGGTTTGTTATTATTATTATTTTAAACAAGAAATAACTTTAAAACTTCCAGTTCCAGAAATAAGTTTTGTAAATTGTATTTTTCTTTGGACCCGTGGTTTTACCATCGAGCCATTTTTTTATTGTATAATTAGGTAATTTGTTTAAATTCTAAATACTAAAATTAATATTAAGCCCGAGTCTAAGACCCGTTTGCACCACAAATCACTAAATGCGTTTAACGGTAAACATATATGAATCTGTCTCTGTCATCTTCAAACTATTGACAGAAACAGAATGACGTTTTAGACGCGTTAAGCGCTAAACCTCAGAGTAATAACTTATTACTCTAATTAAGTCATTTGTGGTGCAAACGGGTGTCTAAGTTATTAATTTTGTATTAAGAACATTACTATCATCGTAATAAGGTTCCAAATACAAAAACTGGCTAAAAGATTGGACCTAAGTTAAATCTCGTTTTGTAAAAATCACAAAAGGTTATGGATGGTTCATCAATGAGCAAAGGCATTATTGTATAATGATAATTATTTAACTCGTCACGCACGTTCTATAAGTTATTTCTTTTACAAAAGCCATTTTATTTTTTTATAAAAATATACTCTCAAATCTCATGTTTTTATTCTATCTTTTCAGTCACGCTATAATTGTGTATCTTGCTGATACCTACGGAAAAGACGACTCGTGGTATCCGAAAGATGTCAAAAAAAGGGCACTGGTCAATCAAAAACTTTTCTTCGACACGTCAATTCTTTTTCCTAGAGTACGAAATATTACTGTAAGTAACAATCATTTTACTTACCTACTCATTTTGCAGGCCATTTTTTAACACCTATCTTAATACCTCTCTCAAAAACAAAACCCTAGATTCTTTGACGGAAATTTCTAAAAACGTTTAGGAGCTGTTATTTGAAAGTGTCAACATATATAAAAAATCTTAATAAAGCTCCGTTTATTTTTGTTTTGCAGTATCCCTTAATAATTGAAGGTAATAAGAACGTAGAACAAAAACGGTACGATGATATTGCAGAGGCATATGGTTTTCTTGAAGAGTTCTTATCCCGAACAAAGTTCCTTGCCGCTGATCACATCACTATTGCCGATGTGGCAGCCTTAAGTAATGTGACAGGTTTGGAAGCTTTATTGCCAATAGATGCCAAAAAGTAAGTGTAACATCATCATCATCTCATCATCTAGACTTTTCCTAACTATGTTCAGGTCGGCTTCCAGACTAACAGGATGTAGGTGCATACCACAGTATTTTACATGGAGCGACTATCCTTTTGATTACCACAACCCAGTTACTGGGTAAAGATTTCGATACTCCTTATTATGATTCCATTCCTCAAAAGGAAAAACGGGTCTCTGATAGGATCACTTCGTTGTCCGTCTGTCTGTCTGTCAGTCTGTCAAGACCCTTTTTCTTTCTCTGGAACATGTAGAGGTATCAAATTGAAATTAATATCAAATACGTCGTAATATCAAATAGGTCTACGATTCCTTGGAGCTCTAAAAACAACAAACTTCCAAGTCAAAACAATAAAAACATACAGCCACTTATGCGACATATTTTGATACTCGAAAATATATCATAACCTATAGGGTACCTACCCGTTGACCTACAATCATGAAATTTGATAAGAAGCAAGGTACAGTACCTCCTATAGTACTCAGTATAGGAAAAAGCCCGAAAATAGTTATTTGCAGTTTTATCATATTTTTTTATTTTTTTGCGGTTGTTAACTTACATTTGCAGCTAGAGAATTAACCGTGACGTATATCGATGTATGGGAGAACATGTTTTTCAACTAAAATGTTTGTTTTTGGGCTACATTCATTCCAACTACTCGGAACTCTTCATTGTGCATGGTCCGACAGGCATTTGGCCGGTTTTTTATTCATACAATTACTATGTTTAATGTTTCTATTCTAAAAGGCAGTAGAGGCACCTTTACTTTTCACAGCGTGGTCAAACAACATTGAAATGTGGATGTCCAAATTATCGTTGTCAGCTCCAATATACAATAGGATATTCCCATCCAGACCCACGTAAAAAACACTGTAACCTATCTATTCCTGGGTTCCAGTAACTCTAAGCTCGACCTACTATCGCCTCTGCGGTCTTTCTCGACTCTCAATTGTATCAGGGCTCTACCGAGTGGTACTTTTGCCCCACAGCTTAATGTCTGGCATCAGGCTGACTGGCCAGCCTAATCCTTCTTTAGTTTAGCGACTTCATAAACAATCTCAGATCAGAGATTTTTTTCTATGTTGATTGAAAACATAACCTTGAAAATTTTATGCAGTATTATGCACACATGGCACATCTCTTCTTTGGTTTTAAGTCAGCTAAAATAATTAGCAAGTTAAGAGAGTTTATCCTAAAAGTTGGCCGCAAAGTTGGCCGCCTAAAAGTTGGTAGGTAGGCAAATAGCTGTTAAATATTTACCTGTTTTGATTAATTTGGCAATAATTACTGTATGGAAATATGAAAGTTGGCTAACTGGTGAACTAAAATATTGATTATGAAATGCAATATCGTAACACCGAATATTTCGTTTTAGATGTAAAAGAAAGTATTTGGAAGCTTTCCAAATGCCTTGTTTACACCAAAAACGGTTACGAAATCAAATTCAATGTTATAATTGCAATTCATTATTAATATTCTAGTTCGCTAGTTAGTCACATTTCTTATTTCCATACAGTAATATTGCCAAATTACTAAAAAAAAAAAAAAAAATTGTCATCTATTTAAGACGTTTCCCACTTTCAGAATAAATGCTCTTATAAAGGATTTTACTTTTCAGGTTTCCGAAAACCACCGCGTGGCTGGCAAACTTGAAGCAGACATCATTTTCTAAAAAACAAAACGAATCTGGAGCAACTGGGCTTGGCCAGTTGATAAAGAAGTGTTTAGAAGCATAATATCTTACGCCTTTTAGCAACTTACTCGTATATTGTGTTTTGAGTTGGGGCTATGCTCGGGCATTTTGGGCGAATTGGGCATGAACTGTATAGAAAAAATGCCGAATATACCGTCTGTGTCTGGGCATAAACCGGTCACTAGTTGTGATAGGCAAATGGTGTATGTATGAGTGTTGGACTATAAATAATTATACACAAAGCATCTGATCACTTATCCCAACTAAAATGAATTAAAATACGTAACGGAATGTATGGCAAAAAGTAAGACAATTAAATATGTTATAATAACATTTTTTTATTTTTTTTATTAATGGGTAACCCAAATTTATTTACAGCATCGGAACATAGGTAATATAATATTACATAACATAACACAAGCTCATTTATCTATCGCGATTTATTGCAATCAACATCTTCTCAGTTAATCAGCTACATTGTATATCAGTCTCGTCTAAGTAGGATTACTCCATCGTTTTGTTTTATTTACTTACATCATTTTAATGATCTATTATTAGCATAATTCAGGACACACCAGGATGATGATGTTTTACACCAGGATGGAAACCAGTCGGTTTTCTTTCAAAGTGAAGGCACGTGAACATATTCGTAAAAAGTTGGCAGAATCATTGCAGCGCTGATTTGTTGGATTTGTTCTCTCCTCTACCTATCGTTATTTCTCCTGACAAAGTTTATTCAGTTTATATGTATGTATCTATGTATTAGTATGTATTAATTTTCAAGTTATCTATCCCTTATGTTGCACCTGCCATGTTTTGTCTCTGCATCACCCTAAGGTTGACTGGTAGAAAATGCCTCAGGCATTAAGTCCGCCTTTGTACAGTATTTTTTTACTTGTGCATGAAGTTTTATTAAATAAATAAATAATTGTTTATGAAGTCAACGGTACGGTTAAATCTACCAGTCCTTTTTAGGAATAAGATTGTTTCAGAATGATTGATAAAATAATTGTAATTTTTTTTTATTCCTACTCAGATGATTAAAGCCTCAAGTAAGTTTCTAGTATCAGTTATAACACATATACCTATATCCACTATATTTCTACCATATTTGTTACCTTTCGATGACCACCGGTGTTTTTCCCAAAGCTTTAAAAAAAACGCGTATTCACCCAATTAAAAGTCAGGCGATAAAGACTGTGTCATCAATTATATATCTATTTCTGTGCTTTCTGCGATGACTAAGATATTAGAGAGAATCTTAAACAAAAAGCTAATGAAATACCTAGATGTCTATAACAACATAGCAGCCAATCAATATGGGTTCGTATCGGGTAGGTCTTCAGAGGATGCCATGACTGGCTTAAGCGATCCCCTATTTCACAATTTGGATCACCAAACCTACCTTGGCATCTTTTAGAACCTATCAAAGGTATTTGACACAGTCTATGTCCCTAAACTTCTATTTAAACTTGAGAATATCGGTGTAAGACTCCACTAAACCTATTTAAAAGCTATCTCACGGAGAGAATGCAAAGTATGATTATAAATAATTGCACAAACAATGAGCAAGTAATTACGGAATACCACAGGGAAGTATCCTGGGACCGACACTCTTCCTTATCTACGAGTATATAAACCAGTGATGCAAAGTAGTCCTTGTGCAAATCAATGACATACTGTGTGACTGCCTAGGGGCTAGCAACAAAAACATCACTTTTACCGCTGGAGAGGACCCAAAGAGCTGTTTTGAGGGTGATGCTACGCAAACCGTTTAGATACCCGACTGAACAATAAAATTAATAAAGACTGTAAGTACATAAGGTCAGCGTCAGACAAGTCTTTGTTTTCCGCTTCACTCTTCGCAAAGATGCCTCCGTCCCACCAAGACGTTACAAAAGGTCAAGTTGAATTCAAATTTGGCAGGTCCTAATTAATATTCCGAATTTGCGACCTTGAGCGACCGCCGCTCGCGCTACCATATTGGAAAAATGGTACCAAAAAATATTTTTTGAGATTATCTTCTCTCCAGCATATAAGTAATAAATAGTCATTACAAAAAAAATTGCGCATGAAATTTCCTGCAACTTTTGTAAGAAACATTTTAACCAGATAAATAGGTCAGCAAATTTTTACAATTCACAAAATCACTTTCCTTTTACTATTTCTTGTTTCACCAACATTTATCGTATCATTAATTAACTCGTCTTTAGATCCTATATTCACGATTATAATTATTTATCTGAAATCGAAAAAAAAATGTTCGTAATAATATAACATATATCACTGCACAACAACACTGCAAAGTTTATCCGGATTACTTTTAAAATATTAATGATAAACTGAAGGTGTCACACAATGGAATTAACAATCCCTTGGTTGAAAGAAACAAGATCATAGAACAAAAAAGTTGGATGCTCTTGAAGAGACGTATGATTTTTTTGAAGAGTTCTTATCCCGTACAACATATATTACCGCTGATAACATTACGAGTACAATTGCCGATGTGGCAGCCTTATGTACTATGACGGCTAGGGAATCCAATCCCGCATACACCGGATCCCGCACCATTTTTGCGGGACCAGTAATGTGAGACTACACATGCGGGATCCATATTCGAAGAAATATTGTATTCGTCCCGGTCAATTTATGTGTGTATGTCAATGTCACAAACTAATAAGTCATTCAACCTAAGTATTTTGTGTACCTATTATCTAGAGAGATCTAGAGCGTATTATTGAGCAGAAAATTGCTTGTGCTATCAGTAAAAATGAGTGTCAAAAGAGTTTAAGAGCTCGAGTGTAGTATGGATACATTTTTAAGGTCGAAAGATAATGGTCTTCCGGCTAAAACATGTAAATTATGCCTCTGCACGCTCTACTAACTTTATAGTTTCTTCAGAATACTATTAAAAAAATCAACTAATAGAAAAAACAACAACAGGTATGTTTAACTAATTATGAATAAAAAAGTATACCTAATTTAAAAAATCTAAGTGTCTATTTCATTTTCATATAAAATTTCATAAATTCATAAACAAACAGTAACAACATACTTAGAACAAAACGTATGATGTTTTTGCTGTCCCGCAAATCCCGCGAATCCGCGGGATTGTTGACCTCGATCTCGCAGGCCTGCGGGATTGGGATTTTGATGCGGGATTCGATTCCCTAATGACGGCTATGGAAATGATTCATGGAAGAAGTTTCTCCAAAAACAAAATTTCTTCCATGCAATTATGAGCAAATTTGACAAATGAAACTGAACGCAATCAGCACATCTAAACCACATTCAAGGGCACAGCGCTGTCAGTATCATAATTGTTGTGGAATATTGTCACTTTCATTAATTCCTAGTAATACATCGAAGAAACTAGCGACGTATTTAAAAAAAAATGGTTAAGAGTTAACCTTTTCAATATCAGTGTCGAACGAAAATTGAGAATGAGCAAACTCAAAGCATTTATTTCAAATAAACCAATTACAGGTACTTTTGAATTGTCAAGAGGTCGGTCAGTCAGAAATATGAAGCTAGTTGCCCATTCCAACGCGTAGTAGGTTCCTATGGGGAAGAACGGGCAAGAAACTCCACGGACACTCTTTTAAATCAGAATATTTTTACTACTATACTATATTTCAGCTCCAATGGCTTAGGATTTCTCCATACATTCCCATTAAAATAAAACACGTTGTGTGTTGCTGTAATTGGTGTATGTGACTGAATATGTGTGAATACGAGCTTTGTGTTTGTTTTTATGATAGGCTTACTAATAGCTTTTCTGTGTTAACATAATTAATTTAAATGAATTTCTACTTCAGATTAATTATGTTAACACAGAAAAGCTATTAGTAAGCCTATCATAAATACAAACACAAAGCTCGTATTCACACATATTCAGTCACATACACCAATTACAGCAACACACAACATCATACAAACATCAACACAACAACTTGTTCATAACAATTTTTTTTGTCTAAATATTTTGCATATACATAATAATTTTTAGTTTTACCCACCTTACGAATGTATTAATTAATACCGAACACCTGCTAAATGTCTCAAAATATTATGTTCACTATAAAGTGTGTGTGATTGTTGGCGAACGAGGAAGACTGACCGTGATACAGTTTTTACTAGTACGGAGGTCAGTGTGAATTACTCTCTAACAACCATAATATTTGTACGCACGACATGAGATGTTATGTTTTGTATTTTATTTTTTCTTTATAAGTATTTGTTATTCTTATGGTTGTTATTGCGATGCTGGAAATAAAGTTTTTTTTTTTTTTTTTTTTTTTTTTTTAACTTATATCTAGATAAACATTTAATATTAATGATTTCCCACATATTGGCACTGCTAGGCAACGGCTAGGCCTGGCAAGATTTCCAGGCGATATCAAATGTTTAGCTCCACCTGCTGTCGCTTTTGCGGTCTTCCGCGATGCGGCGACATCCCTTCGTAGTATCAGGGTCCACTGTGCGGTTATTATGGCCCACCGCTTAACCTGCCATTCGATAGACGTAGCCATAATCCCTGCCTCCTTGTTAGGTGGCTTCTCTCATGGCTTTACATCGTCGTGCTTTATTAACATGGCATCTTCAGATCAGAGTTTTGTCATCTTGAAAATGTATGCAAAACTCTTCCTTGATTTCTAGTCGTCTGAAATAAGTAGACAATTGTCAAGTATATTGACAATTAGCGTGGATGTGACGCATATTTTCCCTCAACTTGTTTATTTTGTGTTATTTCTTTGCGTCATGTTTACCGCAAATAAACGTATTTTCTTTCTTTCTTTTCTTAGTTTTTTTTTTTTTTTGCATCCAAAGTAACGGATAAAGGATTTTATTTTTCAGGTTCCCGAAAACAATCGCTTGTCTGACTAACTAGAAGAACACGCCACTTTGTAAAAAACACAACGAATTTGGAGCAACTCAGCTTACCCAAATAATAAAGAAGTGTTTAGAAGCATAATATTTTTATCAGCTTAGGCTTTTTAGCTACCTACATTATAGCGATAAAAAAAGGTATATCGCCACATTATATTTAATAATCACTGGGTATCGAACCCAGGATGATGAAGAACGAATAATGAAACACAGAAAGATTGAAGACACAAAGTATATTTAAATTAATTGGTCGAAAAAAATAAAATTAAAAATCAGGTATGTAAAAAGAAAAATTGCTAATTTAGGCGTCGCGTCTCTTTTTAAAGTGATGTTAAACGAACGATTAAAATAGGCAGGTATCCTTAAAGAACGACAGGTTCATCGGGTAACGTATTTTTTCTCTGTGACTATTTCGCTGAGCGAGGGGAACTAGCACTGGCCAGGGCTGAGAGAGCTCGTTTGCGTTAAGGAAAAAATCACGTGTGGGTATTTGATGCGAGGAACCGTTGTGCTACGCTGTCCGATCACCGTTTAAATTAGTACTTAACTAAACGAAAAATTACAGTTATTAGAAGTAAAAAGATATGAAAAAAAAGATGGCAAATGAGGATGCGGAAGATGTTGCCTGCAGTGTGTAAGGACAGCGTCCGACGCATCGTCGACGCTGCTATCTCTGGATGGCTGGAGGAACCACGTGGAGACGTGGTGCAGGGACCACGCGCGGATATGGCGGCGAACTGCGCACCTCCCTGGCTACTGCCAGGGCTGGAGTCGGGTAACCCAGGGGCCTCAACGAGGCCTTTTCTGTACGGATCCGAAACAAATACTATTTTAGACCCGGTTAGAAAGGCAAAATTACGTGGGGGGGTGGATTACAAACTGGAATACTCACGAAACAAATATAGAAATTCTTCCTGGATACACAAAAATACCAACAGACTATTATAAAATATAAACGATAACAGTCTTCTGGCCCGACGGTGCCCCTCATACTCACACACTCATATCTACAATAAATTAAGCAAGCGCTGTAATACTGAAGGCCTTAACACCCACTCGTATAAAAGAATGATAAAAAGTTGGCTTCTCTCCCTGTCATACAACGACACAGAGGATATAGTGAGTTAACACCAAAATATACAAGCAAGTCATTCACTCAAAACTCACACCTGCAACTCACCACCACACCCAAACTCACACACACGCTAACACACACACACACTCTCACACACGCACACTATAATATTATTTAGAATTATTTTATTTTGTTCAATTTATTTTTATTGGTAATTCGCTACTCTTATTTAATTAACTATCATGTCCATTTTCAAACATACTGAAATAAAATTTAAGCTAACGCAACAATGTTTCGAATTAAAATTTAAGATCACGCAACTCAGGCCCCCGAGATACAGGCGCTGCCTAGTTTGGGGACCACTGTTTTAATACTTTGTTAAATATTCTAGTTACAGTAAGCATACAATGTCATTACTTATTGAAATTTATTTTGTAACAATGGACCAATAAATTATTCTTATTCTTATTCTTATCAAACAAACAAAACCGACTTTTCATTCGATTTAAAAAAATTCAAAAATGTGTCAAGCGTAACAACATTTTAAGAAACAAATACATGTTAAGCCTTCTTTGCAAATAAAAAGGTCCACTTGGCAGCGGAATGCTGCAATATGTTGTATTTTGAGATGGGGTTATGCCCGGACATTTTGGCCTTCTTGGCCAAAATGCTATACCCTGTATAATTATTTATTTATTAAAACTTTATGCACAAGTAAAAATAAAATACCGTACAAAGGCGAACTTAATGCCTGAGGCATTTAATTATGTTGAATATACACTCAAAGTCTAAATATAAATACTTATTTACTTTCTTACGAGGAACGAGCCCCTCCTAAGTAAATAAATAAGTATTTATGGCAAATGATAACAGCCGCTTGCCGCGGTCATTTCGTGGATGGGTTACCTGGATGGGAGACCCCTCCATGCCTCGGAAAGTACGTCGTCGACCGTAGGTTCAATTGAGGTAAAGGACAAAATACCCAAAATGAGTTGAGTATACAGTTTTGTTCAGAATTTTTCAATCTTTCGAATGGTGTATATGAAAAAATTCTAGCTTAAGAAAAATGTCTCTTACCCTACTGATTTTTTGGATCCAAATTTCGAATCAGCCCCATACTAACAATGTATCTGAAAAACTATGCAATATAGTAACTTGAAATGGCGTAATTACCGCCGCCAATCCACTTTAAAATAAGGTAAGGGTCTTCCTAATCACCGAATTACCATTACGGACTACTCAGTACGTCAAAAATGTGTACTTCATTTTCTGTCAACAATCTCTTTACACTGTATTTTTTTTCATAAATTTTTTCAACAAGTCCATTACACCATTTTTTATGACTAGATTAGATCCAACGTAGAGGTCAATTTAATGTAAGGGACGGGACTACGAGTTACTTGGTCAGTAAGGGACATTACTAACCAAATACGTTGGTGTAAGGGACGTCTTTTTTCTTAAATAGCTAACTTATTTAAATAAATGTTTTACAGGTAGATAGAGCACTAAAATACAAGATTATGTGTGAAATCAGATCCGAAAAAGGTTAATAACAAAAAAAGTTATAGGTGATTTAGTCCGAAAATAAACTTTGTCGGCTTCTCCTGAAAAAACGTATTTTGTCCCTTACCTCAATTGAACCTACGGTCGACGACGTTATGCCGTTGTTCCCGGCTGTCATTTGTATATTTTTGACAGTCGTTACGGGTAGTTAGAAGCCTAAAACTCTGACAATCAGTCTTACCACAGGTATCGTGTTACCCAGTAACTGTATTCTGCACGCCTAGTATGATCATAATAGTAACAGTTTTGTTGACGGAAGAATAGACAAAATGGCAGATAAACAGTCACAATCTGTAATTTTATGTATTCTTCCGTCGACAAAAACCGTAGAAAACTCGTTTCCATGGTCGTCATTCTACGAGTGCTGGAGGTCAGAAAGGCAGTCGCTACACGTAAAATACTGGTATTCAGCTGCATCTGGTTAGACTGGAAGCCAACACCAACATAGTAGGTAAAAAAGCTAGGCAGATTGATTGAATTTGTCTGAGAACAAATACTACCTGAAATGTCTGAATGACTATGATCAATAAAAACTTTTTTACAAAAAAAAAACAACCGACTTCCAAAAAAACACTAACATAGTGAAAAATAACTAAAATTTCTGAATCGGTCGGTGTCTTTGGTTTTGAATTTTCGTTATTTGCCACCGACTTCAGAAATTTAAGTTATTTTTCACTATGTAGTGTTTTTTTGGAAGTCGGTTGTTTTTTATTTTTCGCTTTTTAGTGGGTCAGTTTGTAATTTATCTAAGTTACAATTGCCTAATGTTGACTACTCATCACATTTCACAAAATATTGCTTTTCCCGAAGCAGGGATGTTAATCGTTGAGGAGTTCTCCTGCTTCTTCACCATCAGCTCCACTTGTCCATATACATTGTGACGAGCATAAATTGCTTGGTATTCATACTAATGTAATCGAATCGCAACACGTGAAATACTTATTATTGAGTAGTTCCGGTGGCCATCTGTGGTCTTCATCATCAGTTCCACTTCACCAAATGGTGCTTTTCAAGAGAAACTGCACGTGTTATTATAAAAAATACCCAAATCACTATAGGTGTGCCTATACTATTTGAAGAGTTCCCTCGATTTCTCCAGGATCTCATCATCGGATCCTGACCTAATGACAATGTTACCATCTCGGAAGTATACCCTTTCAAACAAAAAAAGAATTTTGCAAATCTGTCTATAAATGACGGAGTTATGCCCGAACATACATACAAAAAAAAAAAAAAAAAAAAATATAAACAATCGAATTGATAACCTCCTCCTTTTTGAAGTCAGTTAAAAACCGGTTTTAACGCTTTATAATTCTGTTTTATTTATTTACTTATTTACATGTCTTACAGTTTAAAAATATACGAATATTATATAAAACCGGTATTTTTTTGGATGCAGTTAGTTCCTTCTATCTATTTTCCGTACCTCAAAAGGAAACCTGACTTTTAACGCTGATCGCAGTCGGCAACAAAAATAAAATTGCTATTCATTCTTGATGTTCTTTTACAAATAAGAATCAAAATCATTCTAGGTAGATTGGTATGGTTAATCAGGAAGAAATTCCCTAATAGTTTGCTCGTTCTGACGTGGTTCTTCCATTGATGTAAACAATCGATAGGTTCTTCATAATGAACTCTTCATCATCATTCTCCGGGTCAGTTACAGCTCGGCCTGCCATTGCAATTTATTTGGGGTCCGCACAACATGCAGTCTACAAACTCTTCTTAAAATATGATAATACCATTTCTAGTAGTTAATTCGTAAATCTATGATTTCAACGTAACTAAGTAATAAGATTATTTTAAAATCTTAACTTTAATCTCTTTAATATATTTCGTTGTAGGAAATCTATGCTTGAAGTTGACACGGAAAATCCATTGCACTCAGTACCTGTAATGAAAGATGGTGATTTCATTCTTCATGACAGGTTTGTTATTTTATTGTTCCATGTATTATGTGGTTTCTGGGTTTTACCCTACCTTCCTACGTACGTACAAAAGGGATGATGACAATTTTTTTTTATCCTTCCGATTATTGAAAAATAATGGACACGTATTTTTTCTTTTTTTACCTAATCAAAAAATTACGGCGATATATTGAGTTCAAATGTGTTATGACGTCAGTTCTTGCTAGATTTTATAATGATTTGTGACGTAGCGGGGATTTTAATTCGTTTTATCTAAGTATTTTTTTATTAATATGATAAAGCAAAAAATACTTGTCTTCATCAGCATCATCATTTCAGCCAAAAGACGTCCACTGCTGCCTCCCCCAAATGGGGGGTTTTGCCATAATCGCCACGCTTGGTAGGCGGGTTGGCGATCGCAGTATGGTGTTAAAATGCATAGAGAATGCTGCTGCCCATTCTCTAGTAAGGCCCTTAGTCGCCTTTTACGACAGCCACGGGAAGAAATGGGATAGTACTATTATTTACGTCCGGCACCACACGGAACATAACATTTTACTTGCGGAGAATAAAAACGTTGAGGAAACGTGTACTAAAATTATCTAGAATCACCATTACGTAGTTCAGCATAACGGTGATCAGTGTTTTCTTTGAATCTGTCTGATCTAAATAAATCAACCTACGGAGAAGAACTGGCTAAAAACTCCACGGACACTATTTTAATTCAGAATTTTGTTACAAAATATTGGTCACATCATTCATGTTGAAATTATACATGTGCGAACAATGTAGGAAGACGTGCACGTTAAAAGCGTCCGTAATAAAAACAAAAACAATTCAAAAATTAAAATAAGCCGTGGCAGCTAAGACCCACTGACGGCGCCCGTTCACGAACATGACGCGTGGATCAGCACCATTTAGCTCAACCAGTTTGAAGGAAACTTTATGATCCAACACACAATCGAACTGTGTGTCGCTTTTGACTGTGATGTATTGGTGTCCGTATATTGTATCCACATCGGCAACTTACTTTGAATTCTCGTGGAAATATTTAGAATTACCTATTGCAATTAAATACTTCGCTAAAATTATATTTCGAAGGACCATAATAGATGCATCTTCTAAGGTCTGACTAGCTTTCTGCCAACTATTATGGGGTCGGCTTCTAGTCTAACCGGATGCAGCTGATTACCTACCTATCTGACCTTCATAACCCAATCACTGAGTAACACGATACCCTTTGGCAAGACTGCTTGTCAGACTTTGGGGCTTCTAGACTACCGTAATGACTGTCGAAGATGCATCTTCCACTAAAAACGATTATATGACAATGCGGCTCTTAGATTAATTCTTGAATAATTATCAAGTTGTTTTGTTTTTGCAGTACCCCATCGTTTTGGAAGGAAAGAAGACCATAGAACACCAACTTTTGGACAAAATTGACGAGGCTTATGGTTATTTTGAAGCATTCCTAATCCGATCCGAACAACTTATCTTGCCGCGGATTACGCCACAATAGGCGACGTAGCAGCCTTAGCTAATATGACGACTTTGGAATATATACTATCTGTAGATGCGAAGAAGTAAGTGGATGTAACGATACATAATTTTCCCGATACGATACCGATTATTGAAGTAAATGATCGGCGATACCGATATCGATGGCTTAGTAAATAATAAATAAAATAAATAATGAAGTATGAACCTTGTGCGTTTGTATGTATTTTGTATTTCGGGCAAAGTGATTAATAGTGCATTATAGTCCTCTCTTCTCGTATGAATAAACAGAATCACTAAAAGCGGCGCCGTGAAACAGGCACGGAACAATACATAGCTCAGCCAACGCTTAGCACCAACTACAAAAACTGCAGTTTGCCGTGTTGCCATGTCGCTAAACATGCGCTGCGCGGCTCTGCCTCAGTCCCGCCTGCGATGGAGCGACAAATTGCGCGCGCGTTGTCGTTTCGCGCGCTTTTCGTACTGTTTGCTCGGTTGTATATAATAGGCGATGTCGATATATCGGCCTGCCGACCTATTGTATAAATATTAACATCACTTCTGTAAGCTCTCATAAGTCTCACCCCCATAATAGGGAGCGAGCCTATCGCCATCAACCTGGTATAAATCCAGCATCCGGGCCTCTAAAACTTATAACACCTTGCCCGTCCTGGGGTCCAACCCAGGACATTATGCTCAGCAGTCGACGCTGATTCAACACTGCCTATACGAGTACCAACCAGATAAATTATTATACTTACGGCTAGTTTGCAAGGTTATATATAGCTTGTCCACTCTGAAATGACGCGCCCAATGCGGATTTCTATGGGTAATGCGGTACTGGGGCGCATCATTTCAGAATGGACTAGCTATAATTAAAACTGTGTCCGTGGACTTAAGGATTTAAATTTTCAGGTATCCTAAAACAACCGCGTGGCTGACAAACTTGAAGAAGCCGTCATATTGTAAAAAAAATGAATCTGAAGCAGCCGAGCTTGATGAGATTGTTAAGAAGTCTATCTCATCATCCTAGATATTTTAATTAACTCAGCTGTGATTAGAAATTGGTTTATGCCCAAGGATTTTGGGCACTCTATTAAATTCATTCCCAATATGCCCAATGTCTATTGTAGGCATAAACCATCACTAGTTGTGAGGAATGTAAATATTTAGACATATAAATTAATAATGAACAACAGTTGTTTTGATGCTAAACTCTTTTATTTTATTTACTTACACATTCGTGACTAACTGCGTAATTGGGTGGTTGATTGCCTCATTGTTAGACACTGCACGCCCCAAAACACATAGAATAAGAATAGGTACATGTTGCATAAATAAGATTACATACAGTAAACTAGCAACCGCCCCTGTTTCGCACGAGTAAAATGGAGAGATTGTAGAAACATCGAAATTTTTCCGCTATAAAAACCATTAGAAAATTTATAGAAAAAAAACACTTTTTTTTTTTTCAAATCAAGTCAAATCAAAACGTTTATTGCAAACCATAATGTACAATTACAGGTGGTAAATAAAAATATAATAGAAACAATTATGGACCCTGTCGGGCATAGCAAATTTTTAAATAGGTAGAGAGAGGGAAAGCGCTTTATCAATTTTCCTTATTATTAAATTAAGAACTATTTATATCCTATTACCTATGTATTTATATTTCTATTCATTCATTTATTCTATTAATATTTTTTATGCAGGTCTATCCATTCTTTTATTATTTATTTAATTATATTTAATATTGCTTATTTGTTTACTCGCTTAAAATTTATTTATTATTGCTTTATTCCATATTAAACACTTATAAATTATATTTTTAAATATTAGAACATAAAAAATTCAAACATTTAAAAATATAAAAAATAGTAGCCCACCGGTATCGGGAACAGGGTCCAAGCTACCGGCGGTCAGGGCTCCAGAGAGAGGAACCTCCTGACAATGCGAGCCGTGTCCAGAAGTACCGCTTTCTGAATCAAGCCCTTGATCCAGCTGCCCAACGAGAGCCTCCTTAGGTATTGGTCGAGGCTCTTGGCAACTAAGCCATTGGCTGATACGACTATCGGCACAATGATCGCTGAGTCCACATCCCACATGTCGACAACCTCGTGAGCCAAGTCAAGATACTTGATTTGTTTATCTTTCTCAGCTTTCACGAGGTTCCCGTCATGCGGGACCGTTATGTCAATAATCATTGTGCGCCGCTCTACTCGATCCACCACCACTACATCAGGTTTATTTGCAACAATAGTTCTGTCAGTGATGATGGATCGATCCCAGTACAACGTGATATTTCCATTTTCGAGAACTGGGTCGGGCACATACCTGTAGTACGGCACTTCCGATTCCACAAGATTGTATTTCAGAGCAAGTTGCTGGTGGATAATCCTGGCTACAAGGTTGTGTCTATGCAAGTACTCTTCGTTAGCAAGACGAGAACAGCCGGAGATAATATGTCGGATTGATTCTCCCGGACGGTGGCATGCCCGACAGATGTCAACCGTGCCGTCTTTCACAATAAATCTACCGTAATTGTTCGTCATGATAACTTCGTCCATAATTGCACAGACAAAACCTTCGGTTTCCCCAAAGAGGTCACCAAAACGCAGCCAGGCTACGGACGCTAGAAAATCTACATCGGGTCCATGTAGGGCCCGGAAAAAGCGTCCGTGTAGCTCCTTACTCTGCCATACCTTCTTGCGATCGTTAGTGTCAAGCACTACAGGCTTGCGCCAGTTCTCTTTAGCCATGGCGAGCGGGGTGAGGCCCTTGTCCACCGCGACCACATCTCGATGCATGCCCACGTCGGTTTCTAGGAAATATTCCCTGAGACTGCATATCTCGCGATTGTGGAGGGTCTTAGCGTTTAAAAAGCCTCGACCTCCACACTTTCGCGGGATATACAGTCTCATTACCGATGATCGTGGGTGGTGCATTCGATATGCAGTCAGCAGCGTACGCACCCTCCTATCCAGGGCGTCGAGTTCAGTCTGAGTCCATTTGAGTATGCCGAAAGAGTACATCAAAACCGGCATGACCCAACCATTGAAGGCACGCACCTTATTTCCGCCTGATAAAAGACTATTGAATACTTTCTTCAGGCGGCCAAAGAAGCGCTCTTTCAATGATTGCTTCATGTCAGTAACATTGATACCCAACGCTTCCGACATACCCAAATACTTATAGGTTTCCGATGCGGAGAGGGCTCTAAGGTTTATGGAATCCGCGAGCTGTGTTCCCACGGATTCCACAATCTCCCCTCGCTTTACATGCATGACCGCACATTTGTCGACACCAAATTCCATCCTGATGGCGCTACTGAAAGTTTCAGTTACTTTCAGTAGCTCCATCAGTTGCAAATTGTTGGGGGCATTTATTATTATTATTAATGTAGTAAAATTATTAAGTATTAGTAATGTCAATTAATGCGATTTCGCATAAATTTCATTAGCATGTGAATTCATGAGTCTTAGCATGCTAATTGCTATTGCTATGCTATTCGCTAATATGACGATAATTGATAGTAATAAAATATGTGATATTTGTTAATATGCGAATTCACGCATTCATTCAATATACAACCCTAAGTACGCGCAAATCAAAGATAATAACATAACAATTGCTTAACCCATTTATTAGCATCTGCTAATAAATTTCACTCGCAACGAGGTCACGGTCAAGTGAAACCGATAGATTTAGTATTCCCGACTTCCCGTGGGTGCGAAGGAGAGCGCACACTACCGCTGCGTGCGTCGACGCTCTGACGTATGATAGTATAAAAAGTACGAAGCGATAAATTCATTTCGCATTTCACAGAATTTCGCAACCACATTTCATTTGCTAAATGCTAAATGAGCATTCGCATGCTAACAATGAACGCGAATGCTAATTAATCCATCACTATTAAGTATTATGGTATCATTTATTTTTATTATTTTACTTATTAAAATATATCTGTTAAACCCTCGGGCTTCGTGAGGGTTTTGGGGTGTGCTCGCTCACCTTGCGAGCAGGTAAATCCTGAAGACTGATAGGTCACGCGCACCCTCGGGCTTCGTGAGGGTCACAATGACACTATCGGATGGTTCCCTACGTTTCTAAGGCTGACTTCAAAAATCAAACATCGGGTACCAAAAACCACTGTTTATTTACCTTTGTTGGTAACACTATTAAAATGTACAAATATGAATCTTATTGCATAAAGCTACATGTAATCGGCGGAGAATCTCGACACCGCAATCTAATTTTTGGACTCAAATAAAAAGCGCCATCTATTGGTCCCGATAATAATTAACTGTACAAACTAAGTTAAATACAGTTTGAGCGCGACATTGATTTGCGGGCGATGTTGCTACTGACCGATAGATGGCTGCACATTCCGCCCACCAAGGACATTTTGTGAACATTATGTCCTTCAATTATTAAGTTAAAATTACAAACTAGAAGTTAATCTCACTAAACATAACAAATCACAAGTAAGCTTACCAAATAGATATTTTATTCTCAACACAGACAACTCTTAAAAATAGCTTAGTTTCTACTTACACAAAACTTCACGCTAGACACATACGAACATTATCAATATTAAGTTTTTACTGAACAACTTGATTAAGTGATAGGCAAGACACACAGTTTCGAGGTTGGTCGTTTAAATTTTGAACCGTTGCTACACAGTGTGACTACTCGTGTTAGATTATCTAGCCCCGGATGTTTCTCAACCACTCTGCCAAGTAGCCACCGACAAGGGGGCATGTTATCCTCCTTAATTAAAACTATGTCTTCTAAGTTCGGTTCAGGAGTTTGCGTAGACCACTTATACCGATGGAGCAGTGTGTTTAGGTATTCGGTTGACCAGCGTCTCCAAAACTGTTGCAGCATTTGTTGAACTAAATGCCACCTCTTTAGACTAGATATGTTAGTGTCTTCGTAATTCCTATCTGGTGCGTTTATAACAGGCTCACCGATAAGGAAATGCCCAGGTGTTAATGCATCACAACTGTTGGAATCCGTTACCCTACAGAACGGCCGTGAATTTAAGCATGCCTCAACTTGACTTAAAAGAGTGGACATTTCTTCGTAAGTTAAAGTAGAGTTGCCTATTACCCTACGCAAATGCCTTTTGCATGATTTTATTCCAGCTTCCCACAGACCGCCAAAGTTCGGAGAGTGTGGTGGAATATAATGCCACGTTGTTCCCTCAGCAGCTAAAGCCGCTGCAATTTCTCGAGTTATGATTGAATTTTCAGAGCGAAACATTGCATCTAACTCTTTAGAAGCACCCTGAAAATTTATGCCATTGTCACTCCATACATTCTTGCAGTGACCTCGTCTGGCCACAAACCTTTTAAATGCGGCAATGAACCCCCTTGTGGTAAGATCACTTACGACCTCGATATGGACAGCCTTTGTGGCCATACACACAAATAAACAAATATACCCCTTGTATGCGTGATGACCCCGACCCTTAGATGTCCTTAAATTTATAGGACCCGCGTAGTCTACCCCACTGTTTTTAAAGGGCCTGCTTGGTGTAACCCGCGCAGGTGGCAATTGACCCATTAACTGAGGTTTGGTTGTAGCTGAATACCTGATACAAGTTACACATTTCCTAACATATGCTGTAACTAACCGCTTGGCTCCTAGGATATAGTATTTCGTACTCAAATAGTTGAGCATAAGTTGGGGTCCTCCATGAATACTTCTGTTATGCGCATCTGATATTAAGAGATTGGTGAAGTGGTCGTTACCGGGAATCAATATTGGATGTTTACGGTTGTGATCGAGATCTGAACGTTCTAATCTACCGCCCACCCTCAAGATCTGTTTTGAATCCAGGTAAGGATTTAAGGACTTTAAGACCTTCTCTTTGCAAATTTCTCCCTTTTCCAGGTTGGTGATCACCGCTTCGAATCTTTGGCCTTGGCTAACCCTGATGCATGTCTCTAACGCTAATTCGAGCTCTTCTGCGGTAATATAGCTGAGGCTTTTCCTCGTATTCTTTGGTTTTCTTAGTTCGAGAAACCGTCTCACATAAGCTACTATTCGCAATAATTTGTCAAGGGATGAATATTTATCCCAGAAAAAATTTTCGGTGTTTACTGATATGTGTACCCTCTTTTCCTCCAGTTCAGTTGAAGCTGATTTGCGTTTACCCGTTGCAATTACCGTGTCTTTGAGGAACTCGGGACCTTCTAACCACATTTTGAAATGTATTAACTCTGAGGCGTACATACCACGTGATGCGCAGTCAGCAGGATTGTTTTTAGATGTGACATGGTTCCATTGATGTGGTTCACTTATACATAAAATTTCTGATACGCGATTAGCGATGAAGGTTTTCCACTTGTTGGGATGACTGTTTAACCACGCTAATACAATTTCTGAATCTGTCCAAAAGTGCAAATCAGATTTGTTGATTCCCATGACTAACGATGTTTCGGATACGAGTTTTGCTAAAAGTACTGCCCCACACAGCTCTAGGCGAGGAATTGAGACAGTTTTTATAGGTGCAACGTTAGTTTTAGCAGTGACAAGAGTGACTGATACTCCACCATTAGCATCGACTACCCGAGCATACACAACCGCGGCGTATGCTGATTTGGACGCATCACAAAATCCGTGCAAGTTGATGTTTTTGTCACCGTGCTTCATCTTCAGCCATCGAGGTACTGAAAACTCTGCTAAACCTTGCAACTGATGACGGTAAGTAAACCATTCATCTTTTATATCAATAGGAATTTCTTCATCCCATCCAATTCCCGACGTCCACAATGCTTGTATTTGCATTTTTGCTTTCACAATGACTGGAGCGACCCACCCTAAGGGGTCGAATAATCTTGCAATGTCAGACAACATTTTTCTTTTGGTTACAGGTTCTTCTACTGGATGCAGCTGAACTGAATACTGGAAGGTGTCGGAGCTTCGATTCCAGGTAAGTCCTAGTGTTTTTAATATTTCATCTTGCTTGATCCAAATTCCCTGTTCTGCACGATCCATGTCCTTATTTTTTCCATCTATAATTTTTGCCAGAAGCTCATTGCTGTTACTCGACCATTTTTGTAACTCAAACCCTGCTTTGGCGAGCATCTCTTCCATTTGTGTACAGATTTCTATTCCTTCTTCTACTGTTTCACAACCTGTCATAAGATCAACAACGTAAAAATCTTTTAGTGTTTTCTCAGCTGCAAGAGGATAATCCTTTCCTTCATCGTATGCTACTTGTTGCATAGCTCGAACAGCCAAGAATGGTGCAGCCGCAGTGCCAAAAGTGACCGTCTGAAGTTGGTAATCCTTTAATTCAGAGTCCCTGTTATCTCTCCACAAGATTCGTTGAAAATGCTGATGTTTATCCGCTACGCGTACTTGTCGATACATCTTTACTACGTCTGATACCATGCAAATAGGATGTCTTCTCCAACGCATCAATAGATGCCGCAAGTCAGGTTGCAGACTTGGCCCAACCATCAGGTCATCATTGAGCGAAATGCCGGTTTTTCCCTTACAAGATGCGTCGAATACTACACGCACCTTGGTTGTATCTTTATCATTTCTAATTACTGCGTGATGAGGTAAATATACAGCTTCATTTGCATGATCGTCCGGTTTGCTTACCGGCCGCATATGCCCCAGTTCGAGATACTCGTTGATTACCTCTGCATATTTAACCCCCAGTTCCTCATTCCGGCGTAGCTTAGATTCTAGAGCATGAAATCTTCTAATTGCTACGTCTCTTGTTTGTCCATATTTACAGCCCGGATCTTCGGTTCGGAATGGCAGGTTCACAACGTAACGTCCGCTGTCATCTCTTGTAGTTGTGGCAGTGAATATCTCCTCACATTTGGTCTCTGCTTCGGTGAATATATGTTTCTTGTTTTCTTCTGGTTCTTTCTCTAATTCCCAGAATCTTTTCAGGATCTCATCATCACCTACAAGGGCGTGCATCACAGTGATGTCAGAAGATTTATGGCCAGCAGAAGCTATCGTTCCTGACAGAATCCACCCCAGAGAAGTACACTGCGCCACCGCGCTGCAACCCGAAGCTTTCTTCAACCCGTTTTGTAAAACCTTGCCGTAAATTTCTGCCCCTAACAATAAATCAACTTTATCCGGTTTGTGATATTTGGGATCCGCCAACGGTATGTCTTGGAATTGTACCCAATCTAAATGTGCTGTTTCCCTACTAGGCAATAAAGATGTAAGTGATTTTAAAACATATGCATTTACTACCAATTCCACAGATGGATCAACCCTAGACTGTATTTTAACTTTAACAACTGAATTCAACCCTAATTTGTGGTTGACATCTATACCAACTATCGAACCCTTAGCTGATGTTTTCTTTAATCCTAAGGTTTGGACAATGTTTTCCGTAACAAACGATGCTTGAGAGCCTTGATCTAACAAAGCCCTAACCGTGAACATAGACCCGTTTTTCGATACAGCCTTCACTAAAGCTGTGGCTAATAAGACTTGGTTATTAGCTGTACCCTTCGAAAAACAAGCAACTATCTCTTGATTTTCTGCTCCAACCGTATGAGTGCTCTTCTCCCCTAAAGATTCCTGCTCACCTTTAGAATGTAATAAAGTGTGGTGTTTACGTTGACAGATTCGACAAGTGACTGTACACTTACAAAACCTGGCAGAGTGGTTACCCCCCAGACAATTGAAGCATAAGTGGTTTTCCTGTACGAACGTACGCCGAGCGTCCACATCTTTACCCATGAACTGTTTACAAGTCCCTATCTTGTGATCCTCATTACACACAGGACAATTCGAAGATACTGTGTGAAATACCCTTGCTTTAGTTGTAGTTACATTTTTATTTTAAGTAGACTTAGGTTCTAAAAATTCAAATGCTCTATATCTACTGGTTAAAAAGTCTTTAAATTGCTCAAATGTTGGTAGCTTATCGGAATCAATGTTTGAGGCCACCTTTAACTCCCATTCTTTGCGGCTGTCCGCGTCTAACTTTAGTGTGAGGATATGAATGATTAATATGTCTCTAATTGCTGTGTCATTTAATTCTAAATTAATAAGTGCATTTAAGCAATCAGATGTGGTATCGGACAACAGTTCAGTTCGCCGTTCGCTCGTAATCGACTGCAGACCTACTGTCAGTTCTCTCAAAGATTTTAATTTCATAAAGTTGTCTAAAATACTTATTCTGCTACAAACTATTCACAATTCTAAAGTGCAATATATAAGTGTCAATCTGTGTAAAAATTGTGGTGATAAACCCAGTGGAACTATACTAAATCAACATTAATAAAGAATAACGAACTCATATTTTGTTTAAAAGTGAACGTTATAAGTGAACTTCGGACTGTGTGATAACGGTACCAACCCAACCCACAACTACATCGGCGACTCGTTGCAAATTCTGAGAGAAACGGATCAACAATTTTGTCAATGCTAGTAATGTACGTTTGGTCTTGCGGATATCAACTTGACTATGCTCAAGCTTGGTAGTCTAAGATCGAACCCCACGAATCGATCGTATTTGTTTTGTGGATATGAAAGATCTGTTTTTTTTTCTTTTTGTTTTTTTATTTGTTTGTTTATTATTTTGCAAACTTATAATATAATCTATAATCTAATTATATAAAACACTACAAATTCTTTGAAATGGAATCTGATTACGTTACTACAAGAAAGCCACAACGGGCAAATTCACTTGATGGTTTGTTTATGAATAACTCGACATTGCTCGATACCACAATGACGAGTCTGCCAAGTACGTCCATGCATGACGACGACACGATCACCAACCTGAACGAAACCATTGGAAGATTAACTATGGAACTTCAATCAGCACATCAAGAGATTGAGGACTTAAACAATGAAAATTTCCGGCTAAAACTGGATGTGGGTGAAGGTCAGAAAATTATCGAAACGTACAAAAAAATTCTCTCATCCGACATGAAAAATACGACACCAGTGACCTCACGCAAACGAAATCTCATTAGAATGAACAGTAGGTCTACTCATTCTACACCCCAAAAACACGTTGGAAAGACTAGTTTATACACCCATTCAATGCCCCTAAAAACTCAAGGTTTACCTATATCCACTTACTACGATAAGAGTCCAAGCCCGTCTACACATAATCTATCCAATCTGAGTCAGGATACTCGCCATGAAGACAATTATTGTAACGCGGAAAATAAAGTTGTCATGCTTAATAAAGAAACTCAAACTTCCGATCAGATTTATGACAATACAGTGACACAGAATATAAGGCGGACTTTAATATCTCACTTGAGTGGTGTTGCTATTGAAAAACCATCAGGCGTACTTCCAAAAAAAAAAAACAAACTGGCTATAATAAGCAGCGGCTGCACAAGAGGAACTCTGCCGTTAATCGAAGAGGTCTTCTCAGATAATTTTGAGTATTGTCACTATTTGCTGCCAAACGTCATCACAGAAGAAGTATTGAGCACTATTGAACACAAATTAAAAGCCTTCTCTATTAACGACTATTGCCTAACTTTTATCGGAGAAAACGATTTGAAGAATGACGATTATATAGGAATTCTTGATAACTTAAGAAAGTATCTGATAAAGAATACCCACACCAATCTCGTAGTGTGTGCCCCAACGTACATATGTGGTGGATTAATACATAATTACAAAGTCGAACTCTTTAACAATCTCCTCTACTGCGACATTAAAAATAACAGATATGCATATTTTTTCGATAGTAATCGCACCCTATCACTTGAGATGTTTTCCATCAATACTGGAAAGATAAACAAACACGGATGGAAAAACATCTTTGAACAAATAAGGTCCAACATAATTTATGACTACGAAGTATACAGCTGTCAAGACAATTTGACAAACCCAAATGGCGGAAGTGAAGACCAACTACCTAATACAAATAACACGATGACTTTAACTGATCCGAATGAATTGAGTGCAACGCAACAAACTTGTGACTTTTTTCGTAAGTAACAGTATGAAGGACTCTAGTTTAAATGACTTTAATAGTAGTCGTCGAAGTGATTTTATCTTACCTCACATAACGAACATCAACACAAACAAAAACTCTGTATTATATACTATCTATCATCAGAATTTATGTGGACTCAACAACAAGAAAGACGACCTAGAAATTTATTTGAATGACGTAAAATCAAAAGTAAATTGTATTTGTATAAGTGAACACTTTTTAAATGAAATCCAAATATCACAATTACAGATGACTAGTTATAAACTTGGTTCCTACAACACAAGAGTAAACAAAAAAAGAGGTGGTACATTAGTGCTAATAAGCGATGACAGACAAATAGAACACATAGAAATTTGTAAAAAGCTCTATAAACAAGATTATTTTGAGGTATGTGGACTAAAAGACTTAGAATTTAATATTAATATTGTCTGTTGCTATAGAACTCCTGTGAATAATAATTTTGATAGTTTTCTTGAAAGGCTGGAACAACTGTTGAAGCATTTCTTCAAAAAACAGTGTTTGATTTGTGGCGACTTCAATATTAATCTGATGAAAGATGACAAATACCGAAAATCATTTTTATCAATGCTCACATGCTACAATTTTAGATGTTTGTTTGACACTACAACATTCGTACGTAATGGCACAGAGTCATGTATTGACAATATATTGACAAATCTAATAGATACTAACATTAACGATATCCATATTGACCACAACGGATTATCAGATGGACATGCTGGTCTTTTTTGCACAATAAATGTAAAAAAAGTAACAGAAGAAAAAAAAGGAAGTAATTTTAAGTATATTAAAAAAAGAATATATAATAAAAAAAATAAGGCGGCATTTAGGAAAAAGTTGGCAGAGATAGATTGGAATCTCGGCATAAATACATTTATAAGAAAATTTAATGAAGTACATGATAATTCTTTTAAAAAAAAGGAAATTTTAATTGATCTTAATAAGTCTGGAAAAAGTTATTGGTTTAGCAAAGGAGTTAAAGTATCCAGCAAAGTCAAGCGCATTTTGTGCCTTATTGATAAAAAAAGATGTGATAAATCAATTTTAAAATATCGCGAAAACTACTTAAGGATATATAGAAAGGTAGTAAGATGTGCAAAAAAGCTCGACACTAGGAAAAAGATTGATCAGGCACCTGAATCTAGTAAAGCCATGTGGAAAATAGTGAATAGTAGACGTAATTCTAATAAAAAACAAGGCACTGATATTATAATACTTAAACAAGATAATAAGATATATGACAGCCCTATAGACGTAGCCAACATTTTATCTGACCAATTTGACAACAAAATTACATTAAACTCTTCTGATCATAGCTTAGCTAAAAAATACTTAACCGACAATATGGCTAGAGTAGACGATAACATGTTGTTTGATCAAGTAACCCCGGTAGAAATCTTCAAAATGGTTAATAATATGTGCAATAAAAAATCTCACGGTCAAGACGAAATACCCATAAGTATCATCAAGGATAACATTGACATATTAGCTGAACCAATAGCTGACTTTTTAAACAGATGTATTGAGCAATGTGTTTTCCCTGAGCAATATAAAATTGCTCGTGTTTTGCCCATATTCAAAAAAGGCTCCAAATTAGATGCGAAAAACTATAGACCCATTTCACTATTACCGGTATTCTCTAAAATATTTGAAAAGGTAATGAAAGATAGGCTTGTCAAACATTTGATTAAACACAATATCATTAGCTATCAACAGTTCGGGTATCAAAGAAGCATAGGAACCATTGATGCAATAGACTCACTAGTGGATGATGTGGTTAGCAAATTGAATAATAAAGGAAAAGTGGCAGGACTATTCCTAGATCTTAGCTCTGCCTTCGATACTGTTGAACATAAAATCCTTTTAGATAAACTAGAACACTATGGGATAAGAAATAACGTCTTAAAGCTTTTCAGTTCTTACTTACAGAATAGATCACAGTATGTCGAAATTAAGTCAGTTGAAAGCAGGCATGAAAAAATTAACAAATCTAAGCTTGTTAGAGTACAAAAGGGAGTTCCACAGGGCTCAGTCTTGGGTCCAATATTTTTTATAATATTTCTTAACGACTTAGCAAACTATATGTATAAAATAGTACCAGATATCAAAATGGTTATTTTTGCTGATGACACAAGTGCCGCTATGAACGATATTTCTGTAAGGGACTTAGAAAATAAAGTAAATCATGCACTGTCTACTTTTGAACATTGGTTTTCCACTAACAATTTAAAACTCAATGTGGAGAAAACTAAATGTATGCTATTCAAATCAACTGTGAGGAATAATGATAGTATTAAAATAGCTTCATTGGGAAATAAAGTGGAAATTGTACAAAGTTTAAAATTTTTAGGGATACAAATTGATGCGCTCTTAAGCTGGAAACAAGAACTGGAAGCAATCACAAATACTCTCAGCAGTGCATGCTATGCCTTGAGAAGTTTAAGGGATGAACTAACCATTGCTCAGTTACGAAATGTCTATTTTGCCTTAGTTGAGTCCAAGCTGAGGTACAGTATTAAACTATGGGGAAACAGTTATAAATACAACATAAATGCAGCCTTTGTTATGCAAAAAAGGGCCCTCAGAACTATTCTTCGCATAGAGCAAACTGAATCTTGTAGAGAGCATTTTGTGAAATTAAAAATTTTACCTGTACCTTGTCTTTATATTTTGGTCCTACTAAGTAGTTTTCTAAAAAACCTAGAGAAATACGAGACAAAGGAAGAAAGGGAAACTAGGGTGGAAACGCGCAGGAAAGATTTACCTAATTATTTGCAGCCAAAATTAAATGTTGTCAAACATAGCTCTAAAGTACAGTCTATACAAATTTTCAATAAATTGCCTTTAGAACTAAAAATTATTAATAGTCCTAGAATTTTTAAATTCAAATTAAACTCATTCCTATTGACGAAGTGCTACTATAGTATAGAAGAGTTTTTTAGGGACAAAAATAATGCCACAGTGTAACTTGTTTATTGTTTACGTCTAATTCTTGACATGTTATTTTTTTTTTTTTGATTGAGTTGATTTCTTATTTTAATTTTATCTATTTATTGATTGTAACTTTTTATTGATTATTATTATTATTCCGTGTATTCATTAACTTGTAATTAATTGTAACTTTTATTGATTATTATTAATCCTGTATTCGACACAAATGTATTTTTGTTCAGAATAAATAAATAAATAAATAAATATCCATTAGATCCTTTAAACCACTAGCTGATTCATTGGTTATGTTTCTTTGACTGAATAAACGTTTTAAAATCCAATGTGAAAGATATTTTTTATTGTTGTAACGCGATTCTAATTGAGCCCAGCACTTATCATAATTTAAATCTGATATTGGAATGTGACGCAAAAGTTGCTCGGCCTCACCTGTAAGGTAGCCTTTTAAATAATGAAGTTTCTGCACTTTATCTATTTTGTCGTTTTTATGAATTAAAGAAAGAAATAAATCTCTGAAGGTGATCCATTCAGTATATTTCCCAGAAAACGTTGGGATCGATATTTTAGGCAATTTGATGGGCATGTTTCTACTTTCTGAATTTGATGACGACCCTGCAATTGGAGAAACATCACTACTACTCTTGAATTTGCTTAAAACAGTTTTCAGTTCACATTTAAAATCTAAATATAATTCCTCAGTGTTGAAGTAAACTTCGTTTATAGTATAAGGAGACTTTGTTAACTCAATAGATTCACAATCTTTAATCATCTGTGTATGTGTTAGGTTAAATTGAGCCCACAGCTCTTCAACATTTTCTAACCTGGCTTCTACATGTTGTTTGGTAATCCTATCTTTGGGTGACTTCTTAAAGTTAGTTTTAGCTCTCGACAATCGAGCATACAGATCATCCTGTACCTTGACGAACATTTGTAATCCAGACATTTTGACCAACTAATTTTATGAGATAATCTAATTCAATAACAAGTTGATAATATTTCTTAAGGAAATTTTCTAAGTCTATGCAAAGAACCGAATTTAAATTTTAACAAGTCGAATATATTCTAAGTCGATGTATACAAACTAATTTTCTAAGTCCCAATTTTTTACAAGTCGATATTTTTGAAGAAAATATTCTAAGTCGATGTAAACAAACAATATTTTCTAAGTGTTTGAACTCTATAATTTAAATAAAAATCGGGCATAGGTTCCCCGTCTGAACACAATTTGCCTTAAATCTAACTAAGTCTAAGATTATGTTGCACAAACACTAAGTTAATTTGCACCTTGAAATTAAGATCACTTTTGCTTGGCAGGAATGAATTTTAAAAGTACTCACGGTTTTCACTTGTATCACTTAGCTCTTTACGACTATAGTCGTCTGCAGTGCCTCCGTCTTCCTTGTATATAATACTCCTCCCCCGCTCGTCCCGTCGCTGCTGGCTCCGAGTTCGGTCGCTGGTCGACCGCCTTGACACCGGAACAACTTCACTTGAACAGGGCACGTTCGGGGCTGATGCTATCCTCAGTCACAGTAGGCTTAGCATCTGATGCTTGATGAACTGGATCCACTCTTGATACTAGCTCATCATCACACTCCGGTTCGAAGGACCATGTTAAACCCTCGGGCTTCGTGAGGGTTTTGGGGTGTGCTCGCTCACCTTGCGAGCAGGTAAATCCTGAAGACTGATAGGTCACGCGCACCCTCGGGCTTCGTGAGGGTCACAATGGCACTATCGAATGGTTCCCTACGTTTCTAAGGCTGACTTCAAAAATCAAACATCGGGTACCCAAAACCACTGTTTATTTACCTTTGTTGGTAACACTATTAAAATGTACAAATATGAATCTTATTGCATAAAGCTACATGTAATCGGCGGAGAATCTCGACACCGCAATCTAATTTTTGGACTCAAATAAAAAGCGCCATCTATTGGTCCCGATAATAATTAACTGTACAAACTAAGTTAAATACAGTTTGAGCGCGACATTGATTTGCGGGCGATGTTGCTACTGACCGATAGATGGCTGCACAATATCTGTTATTCATAATTATGTTTTATTATTATTGAATTTATCCGTCAAAATTATTCTATATCCTATTATCTATGTATTTATGTATTTATATTTCCATTGGTTTACTTATTCTATTAATATTTTATATGAAGGTCTATCTATCTGTTCATTTATTATTTATTTAATTATATTTATTAATGTCATAAAATTATTTAATATTATAGTACAACTTATTATTTGCTATTTGAGTTATTAAAATAGATCTGTTATTCATAGTTGTGTATCATAAATTAATCGAATTTATCCGTAAGATATTCTTGTATTGTGTCATACCTTTTTTTAATTAAGTATTGTTTTAGTTTATTTAAAAATATACTGGTTTTATTTTGTTGTTTTATGTCTTCTGGTAATTTATTGTATATTCTTATTGACATTGAATATGGACTAGATGAGTGTAATTTAAGGCGGGAGGGGGGCTGATTTAGTCTATTTTTATGGCGCAACGAATAATTTGTTTGGATGTCTCCCCGTGTGCTGTAAGAATCTGGATATTTACGGACCAGTTTACATAATTCCAAGACATAAATACCAACCAAGGTGAGAATCTTGTGTTTTTGAAAGTAAGGCTTGCAACTATCTGTTGGTTCTATATTGGTAATTATTCGTATTAGCTTTTTTTGGAGGGTAAATAGGAAGGGGGCGTCTGTGCTGTTTCCCCATCAAATGATGCCATAGTTAAACCAAGCGTGGGCATACGCGTAGTATGTGACTAGTGCGGTTTGTAGGTTTGTAGTCTTCTTTATTTTGCGGAGACAATATGAAAACTTTGAAATTTTTGATTTTACTGACTGTATATGTGATTTCCAGTTTAATTGAGTTTGAGAATGACCTTGTGGAAAAAATATTTTAAAAGATGGTAAAAACCGGATAAAAGTTTTTGTACAGTTTAGAAGATCGAACCAGTCGCACAGACAGACATGAAGAGAGACTTTATTTTATACTTTGTATAGATTAGCCCAGTCAATATCGACACAAAAATGTAAACATTGCAAACGCGCTTAGGAGTACAACTACGATTTTTTTTTAATGTTATTAGGTCTCCTTAGAGTAGTTTACACCCAAGTTTGCAACCCTGAAAACCTTGTGCTACTCCCATGGTGCTCGAAAAACTGCGAAATTCTGGCACTTGTTTCAGTTTTCTAAATAAACCTTCTGGATGCATTTTTAGGGATCGTTGTTCCGTGTGTTTGGAAAGCAAGCTAAATTTTCTACAATCTGAGCCCAATCCATGCACTCTAAGTCTATTGGTTGCGAAGATACAGTTAGTTAAAGATGGCCATTTATTTTCAAAAAGTGAAAAATTATCGATTTAAGGTCATCTGCCAAGACACTTACTACCGGCTGAACTAATGTTCCTAGAGAAAGTGCAGTTTAACAAGAGAGTTCATGTTGATCCCGTTACCGTATTACAATGGGTCTGCGTGATAACAAAAAGACCACGTCACCTATTTTACGATTATTTTCCAAAATTCAGCATACTTTACCACAATATGAGCTATTCTCATAGTAGTTCGTGCCCCAATACAAGAGAAGAACAAGCGTATAAAGCTGTGTATTCTACACTGGACAACATGTTGCATAACTAAACTGTACGTTGAAAGTCTTAGTTTTCTCGCACTCTAGTGCAACGTTGCTATTCTTTCCGTACTTCGAGTGTTGTGTACCACATAAAAAAATTATCCAATTAATATTTACCAAATCTTCCAGGCCAAGTCTTCCAGGCTGGCTTCTTAGTTTAATTCCTATGTTTAAGTTAACAACCTATATTGTGTCAAAATTAAGAAAAAATGCAATTTTTGCAAATTGTGGGAAATTATCCGAAGTTAATGTCGTCAATTAAATGGCAAAAAATAAGAATGGTTTTAATTTTTATTGTAAAGATAAAAATAGAAAACTGTGTTTCCACCATTGACACGAATCACATAATCACAGCGATTTGGCATGCTTAAAATCAGTTCATCAAAATCACTAGGGAATGGCCGGTCACGTTCTTTCTAACAAGTCAAAAAGTTGTTATCCACGACATTCATACTCGGCAGACCTCTTCCGGGTTGAGGTCTGGCGATTGAGCAGGCCACGGCAGAACGTTGATGCGAGCTTCGGAAAGTACGTCTTGTATTCGGTCTCATACCGAAACGAGATTCATCGGAAAAGCAAACACAATGCCAGTCTTCTTCCTCCCAATTTCTGTGTTCGCCAGCCCATTGTAAATGGGCCCTACGATTACGGAAATTTTACATATTCCTTCTAGGACGTGATAGTGTGACCAGCCTAGTCGAATTCATGGGATTTGAGAAAATCCAATTATTATGTTTTTTTTTTCCATTATTCGTCACTAAATATCACTTTTCTCTAAATTCTAAAATTGAATGGTCTTCATTGTATGTAAATATTTTTTTTGCCTTTTGTACTTTGTTAGATAGCTGATTAACTGAAGATAGATGAGTTCCCCGTAAGCTGTAGTAAAATTTTGAGATAACTGGTGTCAAAGTTTAACGTAGATGATTTTTGAAAATGGTTAATAAGCTTCTTCCTTTATTTTTAACTGTTTGATGTTTTAGAAAATTTGGTTACATCGAAAGGTTTATTAAAGTATTAGGTACCCAATGGAATCGCAATAGCCATTCAATTTGAGTGTTTAGAGAAAAGTGATATTTAGTGATGAATTCTGGGAAATATAAAAAAAAAGGGTTTTCTCGAATCTTTTCGCCTAGGCTTTATGGGGTGTTTAATTATTGCATGGGTCACACGTTACAAGTCAGCCTGTATAAAACTTTACAAATAGTTACCAAGTTTTTACATACAAAGAGGTTGATTTTGAGAGGTTGGTACCTACCTACTTGATGTCTGTCAAATTGATAAGAAAGTGAATTGTTGTGTGCAGCTTGTGTAAATAATTATTATTGTTTATTGGATAAGGATACATAATATTTATATTTTATATTTATATTTATTTATTTAAAGAAAACTTAGACAAAAATTACAAAATATTTTAACACGCTAATTTAGGTCACTTTAAGTGGTGTGCTCATCTGTAGCCGAACTAGGCAGAGCCTGTATTTCGGCTATCAGCGCCAAACCCCTCGAGTGATTCACATATATAATAGCCATTAACACTGCATTAGTTCTTATATATATAATTTTAACATTTTATAATGTATATACTTAGGAGGAAAGAAAAACAAATATAAAAAGAACAAGTTTGTGTAGTGTTTGCATGCAGGTCCTCTAATTTGTGTGAGATGGGAATGTACGTGTCTGATGTGTAAGAGGATGTGTGTGGTGTCTTGTGTTCTGATGAGTGTTGTGTTGTGAGTGTGCGTGAGCGCGTTTGTGTGTATGTTATGAGAAATGTTGTTATATTGTAGGTTTTTTATTAGGATGCTATGTGTAGAAGAAGTTCAGTCTTTTCGTAGGTAAGACTTTTCAGGTATTCGGTAAGTTTCTTCTTGCATTGCATTTTTGTTAACGGGTATATATTGAGGATTCTGTTTAACCTATTGTAAATTAATGGACCAATAGAGTTGGCAAAACGTTGACTAAATTTAGTTTTAAACAGCTTAGTTCTTTCGCATACTAAATCTTTTCTTCGTTTGTGGAGGACTAGTGGGTTGTAGCTAGTTTTACTATGTTGTAGGAGGACAACGGTTAGTATGTACAACTGTCTCATTTTTCGTAGAGTGTTGTTGTAGAAAATCGGATAGGCTTGAACGTCGCAACCTTCAGTATTGCACGCTGGGCGATCTCGATAGACTTCAAAGTTGTTTTTGATGTCCCTCCCCATGAAGACAGACAATAATTATGTTAGAAGCGATTGGCAGAGAGCATAGTATATCTGCTTTAGCAACTTAAAGTCAGCGATGTGCCTCAGGTTTTTAAAAACATATATGAGCTTTCGTATTCTACAGCATAGCAGCCTAACATGTTCCTTAAAATTGAGATTGCTATCTATGTTAACTCCTAGATATTTCACTGTATGCACGCGTTCCAGTGAAAGACACTTGCAGTTATTCCCGGAGGGACACTCGTGCGATATTATACATATTTCGCACTATGCCATCTCCAGCCACATTTTTAATGCTAAAGCAGATGTACTTGGTTTTGTCTACATTTAATGTAAGGATATTACTATGAAGCCACTCTCCCACGATATCGAAGCCCCGCTGTGCAGCACCAAATAAGTAAATAGAATATACTTAGTTTAGTTTTCTTCTAGTCTAGAATTGGAATAAGTTTATAAATTCTACTGACCGACATCGTAAGTGGATATTTTACCTTCTACCTGTTTATAGCATGCTCAATGCTTCTGTAGGTAATGAATGTTACGGCTACCAGAATTGCATGAAGAAATAAGATGTAAACATCAAGTTTTAGTACGACTTACAACATACTACTAAAATGGAGGAGTACCTACGTAGGCCATTGGGTACAGCGGCCATAACAGTTTGCTGCCTGCAGTTAACTGGTCATTGCTGCCCTTGTAGACAGAGCTTTTACAACAAGCCACTCAGGAGCATAGGCCAATAGATAATTGTGTAATAAACCTATACGCAAACGTAAAGCACAAGAAGCTCTCGGTACCAATTAGCAAATCAATCGTCGAATGTTGGTCATTTGCATGGTGTGAACTGGTGAAAACCCCGTTAATTGCAGTATTGACAAAAACGAACAGCAAATATCTTAAGAGCGTTTATCTTAAAAGTTGGCAACGTCGCAAATAGCTGTCAAAAATTTTACTGTTTTGATTAATTTGGCAATATTACTGTAATGGAAATAATCGATATTCCAGTTCGCTAGTTAGCCACATTTATTATTTCCATACAGTAATATTGCCAAGTTAATCAAAACAGCGAAGTATTTGACATCTATTTGCGACGTTGCCCACTTTCAGAATAAACGCTCTTAAGCACGATATGATATTGCAAAGAGCGATGTTGCGAAGACTTTTTCAACAGTAGACAGTAGCAGAATAACCAGACTATTCTTCAACAGCGGGGTAATTACATGTTTCACATTTTGAAATTTAATTTATTTTATTTTCTTGTATTTGGGTGGCTCACAGCTATCAATACAGAAGTAACAGTGAGGTAATTGACGACAAGCCATTTACAAGCCTCCACAGTTAGCAAGAGACTATTGTTGTACAAATTTTCAAATTGAATAACACTATGTTTAGAACACTAAGTATATTTTTAAATTAACTATTAAATTAAGTAAGTACTTGGATAGGCAAACATGCGCAACCGCTATACATCAGCAACATTAATATAGTGTTTAGATAAAACAGTAGAAATGGATGCTAAGCTGCTTGCAAACAAATCGATTGAGGGGTGTTTATTCTTAACAATTTCGTTAAATACTTTGACTGAGCGAATTATATAAGATTTAGTACGGTAAACTGTACGAGGGTAAGGAGCATGAAGGAGATTTTTCAAACGAGAATGTCGATGTGGAACATTCAGAGACAGCTTAGAAAGAAGTTCAGGACATTCAATCCTTGATTATGCTATTTTCACTAGGAACCGTACGTCAGATATGTTTCTCCGAGCTACAAGCGGAAGTAAGTGGAATCGAGCGCATCGTTCATTGTAACTCAGATGATGGATTTTGAATTTGTAGCCTAAGTATCTCGTGAATTTCCGTTGTATTCGTTCCAATCTGTCTGAATGCACTGCATAATTTGAATTCCAAATTTGACTCCCATAATCGAGATGACTGCGGCCATAAGCACAATACGAAATAACAAAACAAACATATCTTTCAAGACTTTTGGAGTAAACTGCTTTTGAATCTTGCGTTAGTGTAAGATATTTATGTTCGTGACTGTACAGTTCTTTCACATCTTTGTTGGATCACTGTCAAAATCAAATTGATCTTTATTTTCATTGCTATAAGATTGCTGGTGGATTGCTATTATACCATCACTATCAAAATCAAAGTGATCTCTATTCTTGTTGCTATAGGGTTAGTTAGCATTGCTGCTTGGGTTGCTCTCAGAGGTTGTGAAAGGATTATAATTTCCTAGTAGTACCTACTCCTATCACTAGTACCTACGAGAAAATACTAACGGCCGAACCCAATTACCTATCTATCACCAGTACCCCAATTACGTTATACACGATCAATCAGAATCGTTTTGAAACAGATTGCTAATCCATTGCTTCACAAGTTCGAAAAAAAAATCTGCTCAACCACTTAAATAACGCAATGAATGTTGTTCAACTGTCAAAATGAAACAGAATAGTCGTAATCATTTACGAAAATTGTGTTGAGTAATTAGATAGCTGTTTTGGCATAGGTACTGGAGATAGAAAACATCCCGATAATCTGTCAGAGAATCTTACGGAATGACTTTAAAGATACAATTGGGAGATTGACTATGGAATTAGAAAGCGCCCATCTGGAGATTGAAAACTTAAACAGTGAAAACTTTCGTCTAAAAATGGACATAGGTCAATATCAAAAAGTTATTGAAACATATAAGAAGGTAAATATATTAGAAACGAAGAGTTTTTCACCGAAATCTGCAAGAAAAAGAAACATTTTAACAACGAGCTGCTTCTCTACACCATCAAAGTTGAGTATTAATCATAAAATGACACAACAACATGACACTGCCATTACACAGACCCCAAGCGATGTTGGAGATATATCTTTTAATACAGCAGGATCAATCTGTAGTCCTGAGGGAAGACAACACGCAAAGTCGCCGACAAAGAACAGCGTTCAAAATCCCAGCGCGTGTACACAACTGAGTGAATACGACACTCGGTGTGAAAAATCTCCATTATTGCAGGAAACTAACAACAAACAAAGCGAACAGTATAAACAAAACAAAATATGTATCTTGAGTACGAATACACAGAACAGGACCACGTATATAGCAGAAGACACGATTGAGAAGCAATTTGACTTTTGTCACTATCTGACAACAGGAGGAGCCACATGTAATCTCCTGGAAGGGTTAAGCACTAAACTTGGGGATTACACGAAGAGTGATTTTTGTGTAATTTTTATTGGTGAACAGGACTTTAAAAATAGTAATAATTACTTTAGACTAATATTAGACATAATGAACGCGCTCAGTGCCATAACACATACTAACATTATTATTTGTTTGCCAACATATAAATATAATGTTAATTCAAATATGTATAATTGGCGAGTCATGAGCTTTAATCAACTTTTGTATGAAGATAATAGAAAACATAAGTATGCATATGTGTTGGATTCAAATGCAAACATCGAGTATAACTACAACACATTCTTTAGGCAATCTGGTCAACTAAATAACTTTGGACTCCGTACCGTTTTTGTTAATCTTCTTAATTTAATTGGGAACATACAATGTTTTAACACTCAGTATCCAAGGAATCACTTGGTTACAGTAACGACCCACGAACCCACACATGTGATAGAAACAGAAAAACAGTTTTTTCGTTAGTAAAAGTATATACGTGATGCATCAGAATATAGCAGGCCTTTTAATAAGACCGATGCTCTAACTGTTTGCCTACAGGAATTAGAAGAAAAGAACATTAATATTGACGCGCTGTGTATTACAGAGCATTTTATGATGTCAGGATACGAGGGTCACTTGAAGGTACCCAATTATAGTTTAGCATCAGTGTTTTGTAGAAAAAATAGTAAGCGTGGTGGTGCTTGTATTTTAATTAGAAACGGGCATCAATGGAGAGAGGTCCCGCAGATAGCTAATTTTTCAATCACTGGTGTAGTTGAGTGCTGCGGTGTAGAGCTCATACAGTATAATATTGTTATTTTGTGTGTTTACAGAGTACCAAAAATAAATAATTTAAATACATTTTATGAGGTGTTAGAAAAAATATTACGAATCATATGTAAAAAAAAATATGCGCATATTGTAATTTAATATTGACGTAATGAAGAAAAATAATATTGTATTAGAATTTGAATGTCTGTTACTAAATTTCAATCTAACATTAGCTTTAAAGCAACCAACCAGGATACATAGCCAAACGTGCATAGACAATATCGCACATAACTTTAAAACCAAATGTAAAACTGAAGTAACTGAATTTGCACTTTCAGACCACACTGCTCAAATAATAAAGTGTCCGGTAAAAAAAACTGCTATTTTAAAATATTGGCGCATAAAAAGACGTGATTTAAATGCTGAGAATATGATTAAATTTAAAAATTGTTTAGAACAAGTGCCTTTTTCAGAAATTTATGAAACGGATAATCCTAATGACGCATTTGACATATTTTTTGACACATTTAAACTTTTTTATGACCTATGTTTCCCATATAAATGGACAACAATAAGGGTGATAAAGAAACCTAAGTGGATATCACACGGCATAAAAGTATGCAGCAAAAAGAAACGGCTATTGCTATGGCGTTATAGACTAAAACCAAACATAACGAATAAGGCAAGTTTCTTAAACTACAAAAAAAGGTTTAAAAAAATTGTGAAACTTACGAGACGTGCTCAAAACAACTATTCTATTAAAACCTCTACCAATAAGTCAAAAACGATCTGGAATATAATAAACCAATCAAAACCGTGTTTCCCTAAGGAATCTATTAGACGGATCAATTTAGATAATAAAGTATTAAATGACCCTCAAGAAATAGCTAACGCATTTAACGACTTTTTCGTAGACAAAATTCAACCCATTCCATGTTCAGGAAATAATTCAGTCAATATTACAAAACGTCAAGATTCAATTTTTGTTGCCCCTAGTATACCTATAGACATTAAAAACATTATAAAGTCATTAAAATCCACAAATAGTACAGGATATGATGGAATCGCTACGAAGGTAATGAAGTGTGTATCTGACTACATTTGTAAACACTTGAGCTATCTCATAAACCTATGTATCTGTTCAGGTGTATATCCAGATGCCTTAAAAGTGTCTATAGTAAAGCCTTTATTTAAAAAAAACAATAATGAACACATGGGCAACTATAGACCAATTGCACTCATTCCAATAATATCAAAAATCTTTGAAAAGTATATTTATAAGGAACTTTACACATACCTTGAAAAGAAACACATTTTAATCGATGAGCAAAAGGGATTTAGAAAAAACAGGAACACCAATATGGCAATTTATGACTTCTTGCATAAGGTAATGGTAAATATGGACGTTAGAATTCCAGTATGCGCTATTTACTGTGATATGACTATGTAAACCATAACGTCCTATCTCAAAAACTAGAGGCATATGGCATAAGAGGAAACATACTTAACCTTATAGAATCTTACCTAACTAACAGAAAACAGTACACAGAAATAACAAAAATAAATATTAAGACAAAAAGAGAGGAATTTTACAGGTCTGGCGAACGAACGCCTATTTACGGTGGCAAGGGAGCGTGCTTGGATCACTTTTATTTATCCTATATATCAATGACCTGCCTGATGCTACTAACTACCCCATGACCCTATTTGCAGATGACAGCACAGTGACTATAACATGTAATAATAAGGACGTGTATGAATATGACATTAATAGAACTTTGACATCAATAATATCATGGTTAGATAGGAATAATCTTAAAATTAATTTAGATAAAACGACGATAATGCATTTTAGTCAACGGGTACATGCTGATAGTAACATTGCAGCCCTCTACAGTGGCACTGTATTGAATAAAGTCTACGATACAAAATTTCTTGGTGTAATGATAGACGCAAAATTGAACTGGAAAGCGCACATTGAATATATAAGCAAGAAACTGAGCACGTCCGCGTATGTCTTGTACAAATTGTCCTCAGAACTTAACCCAGATGCTTTGGTGACGGCCTATCATGGATTGGTGGCATCAATTCTGCGCTATGGTATCATATTTTGGGGTAACTCTACGGACAAGGATATAGCGTTTAAAGCCCAAAAGAGGTGTATTCGGGCTATGTTCAAATTAAAATCAACAGAAAGCTGTAGACCATTGTTTAAAAAATACAAATTATTAACTTTACCGTCTCTATATATTTTTGAAGTTGCATCGTTTGTAAAGTCTAACCCCCAACTCTTTCCACGACAATCTGACACTTTTCCGCGCAACAGACGTGACAATAGCCAACTTTGCTTGCACTCGGCAAAAACTGCCCTCATGGGGAAAAGCTTTTTTTGTATGGCCCCGAAAATATACAACAAAATACCACAGGCCTTTAGAGCTATGACAGAAAATCAATTTAAAAACAAGATTCGAAATATATTAACCGACAAGTGCTATTATAATATAAATGACTTTTTGACAGATGCCTCTTAACATACTTAACTTTATAATATTATTTCTGTATGATTATTCTCATAAAATTTCATAATGAATGTTAGTGAACCAGTCTTTAGTCTTTGGTTCACTGAATTAATTAATTATTTGTTATATTAACAAAAAAAAAAAAAAAAAAATTGTACGCCTCGCCAGGCAAAACATGTACGGACTTTTTACCTATATTTAAGATCTTGCATGCTCAATTTGTATGTAAACACATGTTTGACAAATAAATTATCTTTTATCTTTTTATCTTTTATGACATTCAATGACAGATAGAATTAATAAACTGTCCACCATCAATATTATTGCGATCTGTCTTTTACTGAAAATAGGTTATTGAGTTCGGCCGTAGGTTGATTCCAGCCGATCTATCCTGTGAAAACCTCTTCTCAAAAGAACTTAGGTGAAGTGAGCTTTCAATAGTGTCTATGTTCTATAATCTATGTTAGAGGGTTGGTTTCCGCACTTAGTCCATCACGTGGACCATTGTGCGTGGACCATGGCGGCCGTTTGGTGGTTATTCCAACCATCCTACCTCCCTCCAGAAGCTAATTAAAGCTCCTAGTCTGTTTAGAACGTCTGTGAAAGATCTGGGTGACCCGAGGGTTTCTGTTCTACTCTGGGTGACGCCTGTGCGTTCAAAGAGCACGTGCGTGATGGTTTGCTCAGTCTCCATGCACGTTGCACGCCCTGCACAGAGGACTGTCAGTTATGCCTATTGTGTGCAAGTGTTTGTTTAAAGAGCAGTGTCCCGTGATGGTCCCCGTCACCAGGCGCAGGCCGTTCCTGTCCAGGCGTAATAAACGCCTGGTCAGCCCACTATCCAAAGATGGCATAGCTTCCTTGGACTGCCTGCAGCCCGGTGTCGAGGTCCACCAGTTCCCCGCTTGTGTGTGGGTGAACTCCTATAGCCACCTGCGTATTTGGTTGAAGGGGATGGGTACGATAGGCTCGGGTCCACAGACTGCCGCGCTGGACCCTCGTCTAGCAAGCTCGTCAGCTGCGTCGTTACCTAGCGAACCATACAATCAATAGTGTCAATCCCTAAACAAATTAATACAAACCTATCATGCAATAAGAGCAGTGGTGGCTCAGTGGTAACGGCCCCGACTTACGAGTTGTAGGTCGTGGGTTCGAAACCAGCCAAGCCGCTTTACTTTTTGTAATTATAATTCCATCAACATTACTCTCAAAACGGTGAAGACAAACATCGTGAGAATACCATGTCCTAAAACCAAAAATTTGAAGACATGTGACATCGACCAACCCGCACTGCTCTAACCAGATTTCCAATGGCGAGAAGTTTTAATTTGATTTCGCTACCACTATCCTTTGTTAGAACTTCAGTCATAATAATATGAAGTACTATTGATCAGGTAAGTACCATTAACCTGTATCTAACTCTAACAAGCAACTTGTTTTGTTTATGCAAACACCCGTTTCATTATTTTCAGCTTTAAATAACTCTAAGTATTCCTCCTCTATCTTCTATTGTGTTGTTCATTCATCACTAGGCTCGGTTTTCTAAGGATGTGAAGCGCGACCTCCTAAGACTGATTCTATGGTTTTCATTGCCCGGGTCAGTTAAGTGTTATTCGTAGTTGGATTTGTACCCGGTTGATGGCTTTTGACTAAGTTTTTATTACAATATCAAACAAAAAAAAAAAAAGTTTTACATTTATTTCTCACAGTAGGTATATTATATACAATTACTGTGCAACGTTTTCTTCGTCATATTGGGTATATTGGGTAAGAGATGGCTCGTCTACATCGTGTTCACAAATAAAGAAACATTTCATCCCACAGTCGACCTGGTTCAGACGTCCGGTGTAGAACATCGATCCACACTGGTCGTGACACCCTCCGTCCGGCTGGTTGCCCCACCATCCAACACTTCCATTTAAACTCGTACCTGTAAAATATTAAACAAATCAACTTGGAATTTCGATCCCTTCCATTTTGACCTTACCAACAAATTCACATAACTTATCATAAAATAACACCTGTATTAACCGAAGGGTTCAGCAAAACTCTACCTACAAATAAATTCACATTTGCCATTTATTTTTAAGTCTTACGTAATAGGGGGAGAGTCTTTTGCCATCAACTTGACACTAATTCATCAGACTCCGGGCTGGTTAAATTCATGGCGGAAAAACACAATAACATTTTGACCTCATGCTCAACAGTAGCGCTAGACCAACGAGACAACCAACAAAATACATTAATTGAATTGATAAAATGAAAGGTATTGTAGTTCAGAGTGTATTTCGCAATAGGGAGGATGCCTGGGTAAAAAAAAAACTTTTTAGTCCGTCATTCAGTCAGATAATGAAAAAATATAAGACACGTATTTTTTGCTTTATCATATTAATAAAAAATTACTTAGATAAAACGCATTTTAAGTTGGGGAGCGGGGGTTACTACGTCACTAGTATGTTTAAAATCAACATACTTAAGACGTCATGGCACATTTTACCTCAATGTATCGCCGTAATCTTTATAATACGTAAAACAAGAAAAAATACGTGTCCAATATTTTTTTATAATCTCAAAGACGGACAAAAAAATAATGTTTAGTCATCATCCCTAATATGGGGTAGTCTAATCCATGTTGCTTTTGAGGTATCAGGAATAGGGTGTAAAGTTTACTCATCCTCTATTGAAAAAGGAGGATCTTCCGACCAGACGGGTGTCGTGTCTGGCAGGCAACTGCTCAACGATTGATATCGGATAGTCTTATTAATACGTATACAATGTCACCCATGGCTATGTGCCCACCCGAATTTTTCTGAATATTCATGACAAATTATCAAACATAAACTTAAAAAGTCTATCTTGATTTTTTAATTTTTTTTTTAATTTTTCTTTTATTTTTTTTTCAATGTCCCGCTATGAGTTATGGTCTTACACTTGACTGTTTTTTTTTTTGAAAAAGGAGGTCTTCACCTCCGTGTTTTTTGCATAGTCGACAAAAAAATTTTTTTTTTTTTTTAGTTAATCCGATAAAATAACTCATAAGCTTTTAGAAATATTAAACAGAATCCAAATCGAGCCAATTGAATAGGAGATATGGCAAACGCAAAAAAAAAAATGAATAACTTAAAAAATATTAAACATAAACATAAAAAATATTAAAGATAACCTTTTAAAGTTAAAATTTTCAATCATTTTTCATGAACATTCAGAAAAATACGGGCGGGAAATGACCATGGGCGACATTGTATATTATTATGTTGTTCGCGCGTTAAACTCTAATTGCGCGATGCAGGATTTGTGTGACGTCAGGTCTTTGATGCGTAATTCGCATTTGGTGATGTAGATTGCCACATTGCCAAGCATGAGTTCCTGATTTGATCAACAGTTCGGGCAGTGTGTCAATCGATATTCCCACAATTAAAAAAAAAATAGCTACTGTATTGAAGTCCTCTATTGCTCCGGTACAAAAAAGGTATATGGAACGAGCAATGAAGAAATTAACACTTCCCTATTCGGTAACAAAAAAAAAGTTGATACACACCTTTAACTGTCTGCCAGCCGTCATTCAATCTGTTATGAAAGCCCAGGTGATATATTCCTCGTAGATAGCTTCCTCCAACCCTGTTTCTCGGTGCAGTTTCTGTAAGCTTTACGAGGTCATCCACTTCCAACCAATTGTCGATCACCGCTAAGTAGGATTGTTCTGCGCTGCATACATTGTAAGCTTCAGTCCAGTTCAATGGGGTTGAGTGTAATTTGTAACAGCTGCCTCTATCCACTTTGAAAGTGTAACCTGTAAAAGAAAATTATCGATGAAATACGAGTATGTGTCGTAGATAAGCAGAAGCAGCAGACTTCGCGCGAGATTGCGGGCTACACCAGTCGTGGAGCAATGACAGGATCGAGCATTTATATCATCGACGGCAGTTGGTGCTACTGGATCTGTCAAAACTTTGTTTTGCTCGGTCACCAACACAAGTCGCTAGGCATAACTATATCATCTTAAAACTAAAAAAGGAGTTCTGCGAATTCCTTGATAAATAGTTGAGGTTGAAAAATTGCCAAGCTGTTTGTAGTACGTTTCTTTTATTATTATTCTTGCAGTGATAGCCATGTGGTGTGACTTTCAGACTGCCAAGTCATAGTTCTCGAGTTCGAACCAAGCCACGCACCTATGACTTTTCGGTTTCACGTGCGTATTATATAATTATCACTTGCTTCAAAAACGGTGAAGGAAAAAATATCGTGAGGAAACCGGCATGCCTGAGAGATATTTCTCGATGGCATGTGAAGCCAAGTTAGAGGCCCATGGGCGGCTTTAAAACTCTGACACCAGGTTAGTCACTAAACACACGAAAAGAAGATTATTATACTTTATTAATAATATACCCAAATCTGGCATGTTGCAGTGATCGTTCCATTCTAAAGATTGAAGAGTCTTCTTGCAAATGAATGGATTCTTTACGTCACATGTAACATCAATCATATTGCCATTCGCGTACAGAATTACACAGTCTTCAATGCCCAAGTAATTGTTCGGTTCACCTATCCTCCATCTGTGGTATACATCCTCCACTCGTTTACCTGTAAAAAATAAGTAATAATAGTAAAAAACAACATCTGCCTAACTACTAAACTACTAACTACGTAAAGAAAAACATATTATATGAAGGAGCAGAGCTTATATAATAAATTGCCTAATGACTTAGAGATTCAGTCCTTTACTCTAGGTATATGAAAAAATCCTTAAAGCACCACATCTTGAAAGTTTTTACTCGATATTAATTCAATTACATAGTTTATAAAGTCAGTTCTATTTCTTCTACAACATTAAATTCTTATTTACTTAAAGTACATAACACCAAGGCATAAAATACATCTATGTACTAATCCACCTTATCACTTTGAAGCACTACCAAATTAAAACTATTGACAGTTTGCTACTATTAACAATGTATAATTGCTATTGACTAAATAGAAACGATATGTAGGACACTCACTTTTTCTTGTTACCCGCTAAAAATGCTTTTTGTGCATCTACTACTTAACGGATTATTTACGAGCACCTACCTACCGTTCTTCATAAGTTCGTGTATTTACGTGTGAAAACAGTGCACAGGCCTCTTCTCATTCAGCGAAGACTTATGTCTTCAAGCAAGTATTCAGGGTATGCTTAACTCATCTTGACTTGCTCTATGGTTGATTTCCGACTTTTTTCTATAGCGACCCGCACCTGTTTTGCACGATTTTAACGACTTTACAAAACATCCAGATTTCTTGAATTATACACAAACGTTCCGGAATAAATTCTCTAAATGATGGTGAAAATCGCTTTAAAATCCGTAACACAGTTAAGAAGCTCAACGCGAACACACAGAAAGAAACGAAAAGCTACATTAACAAGCGTGATATTACTATCGGAAACCGACCCCTCCGGGCGCCACTGGGACTTTCCGTGTATGATTTGCGTACCTTTTTCCAACTATATATGTTGGGCTTCCAGTCTAACCAGATGCAGCTGAATATCAGTATTTTACATGGAGCGACTGCCTATCTGACCTCCACAACCCAGTTAGTGGGTAGCACGATACCCCTTGATAAGATTTTCGGGCTTCTGAAGACCCTTAACAACTGTCAAAGTTCTACAAATAACAGCCGGGACCAACGACTATAAAACGAACAGGATAGATATAGATGTTTAATTCCAGCCCTATTTAATCGTGATATTGGGATTGCAATGAAATTATATTATTTATTCTGAAAGTAGGTTATCGGAATCCTTTTTACACCACATATTCAAAAGAAAAAAAGCTTGATGGTGTCGACATTTCCTATTTGAGTAAGCCTGGGAAGAAATGACGAAACAAATTCAGGAGTCAATCTCTTTTAAGTCCTGACATAATCTTCGTTAGTGTCTGAAATGGTCTTTTGAGGAAAGAACCACACAGATTTGAAACCTGTCCAGGCAAGTGCAAGCATTTGTGAGTTATCGTGCAGTTCAACTCAGAATAAGGAGCTTAACGACTCGACGAACTATACCAAAGAAAGGACCTTTAGCTATGGTGCATAAAGTTATAATTGCCAGACCATCATTAAAGCCTTATGCAGACTGGCGCGACGCGAAACCGGTCGCATAGAGAAAGAAAAAAACAACGAAAAAAATTACCAACATAGTTTTCACATTCATAATCATTAAAGAAATCTAATACCTACTTTACAATGTAAATATTCATGTCATTTCGTATATTATTATTATTTTCATCAATGTCAATGTGTATACATTGACACATACATATTATGTACATCGTGTTCCTTTTATATACCATAACTCTAGGGTAAGACCATGTCAAAGAATCAACTAGCATTTATTTTTTTGTTCGTTTAAAATAATTCTCTCTCTAATCGAATGTATTATATGTAGATATGTAGGTATAGAGGTCAAACAAAGATAATTTTTAAGTGTCGCCTACAACAGGAGAAGAGCACTGATGTCTGAAATACAGATATTTTATATCTAATAAATTTAAATTAAGTGGATTATAGAGTATCACCATATTATTTAAATGTCTGCATATTTGTGACCAAATAAATTTTTCTTATTCTTAATTTGACAAACTCAAGATTATTCATGTAAAACACCCTTACACAAAATAAAAAAAATAACAAAAACAATAATATTGCATAATAATTTAAATGCTTGCATGATAATAATCCCAAGCTTTTTTGTCTTCTAAATAATTGTATAATACCCTTTTTTACAAAGTTTGGTTTTAATACGGCATTTAAAATCAATCAAATCAAAAGTCATTTATTCAAACTAGGCTGAGAATCAGCACTTTTCGAACATCAAAATTACATAAGACAGTCCCCCAAAACGCCCACCCTTCACCACTTCCTAGTGCGTTAGCTGGGAAGAAGAAGTGGCGCAACAAACTCCCCAGCAGCACAGCTGTCTGTTCAGATAGAAGAACAATAAAAAAAAGATTCTATATAATAGTATTCAAAATAATTTACATTACGCAACACAAAACATAATTTAAATTATTAGCCATATATAAGCTAGCACACGCCAATATACCAAACAAAATCATCGAAAACTATACTCAGGCAGAAATAAAAAACAAAATGTAAACAGAACTTAATATCTTAATAAAAGCCTCCAGGCATAAAGGGCGTGCCCGCTAACATATAGTTGTAACTGGAAGTTATAAATGATAAACTAGGACCATCAAGGTAAAATAAATAAACAAACAGTTAATTACTAATAACAATAAATAATATGATCTTATTGTCGAGGTCACTAGCTAACCACATATTGCAATACAACTCATAAAAAAACATTGTGATGAGTAGATTATGTCAACAATAAATTAAATTTAAATAACTTGGCTTTTATAATCAAATCAAATAAACAATTACTTATATAAACTCATATAACTTGTCAGTAGGTAAGCTGGAGAAAGAACATAAACATTGTCTTGAGTTAATCACAGCGACCAACTATTCTCATCATTTAAGTAGTCGTTGATAGAATAGTATGCCTTTGAACAAAGCGTGGATTTAATTTCGTTTTAAACGCATTAAAAGGCAAATCTACCAAAGAAGAGTAGCTTGTTATAAAAAGTTATACAAAGCCCAACAAATGAGTTATGAACCTTATGAAGCCGGTGAAAGGGAGCTCGTAGTTTGTCCTTATTTCAAAAAATCACTGTTTTTAGTGTAAAAGTCTATATTTTGCCTAATATATAAGATATTGGCGAAGATGAATTGAGATGCCACCGTGAGGATACCAATATCTTTGAAAAAATCTCTCAGAGAAACTCGGGCACCTAGCTGGTAAATAGCTCGAACAGTTCGTTTTTGAAGAACAAATATATTTTGAATATCAGCAGCTTTGCCCCACAGCAGAAGACCGTAGGACATAAACGCTATGTAAATATCTAAAATAGACTAAACGAGCTGTATCGACGTCAGTGTATTGTCTTACTTTCCTGACGGCGTAGGCGGCTGAACTGAGCCTTCCCGCTAGGCTCGATATATGTGGGCCCCACTGAAGTTTGGCATCTACTGTTATGCCCAGAAAAACTGCCGAATTTACGGATTCAAGCACCTCTTTATCTAAGACGATGTTGGGACCTAGATTTCTAACATTAGGTAGGGCGAACTTTACACATTTCGTTTTCTTAGCATTGAGAACTAGGTTATTTGTCGTAAACCAATCTGTAACCATTGAGAGTGCACTGTTTACATCTTCAATATCATGTCTATTCCTGTCTACTTTAAAAATAAGAGAGGTACGAGTATCATCTGCAAACAGTACAACTTCACAGATACCCTTTAAATAGAATGGTAAGTCATTGATATACACTAAGAACAAGAATGGACCCAGTATTGAGCCTTGACACCTAACTGAACTGGTAGCCCGGATGATTTCACACCATTAACATCTACACATTGGGACCTATTACGTAAATAAGAATTTATAACGTTGAGAGCTTCGTTTTGCACACCGTAATGACGCAGTTTACGCAAAAGCGTGTCATGGTGCTCGCAATCAAAGGCTTTGGAGAGATCACAGAAAACCCCAATAGCATTTTGCGAGTTCTCCCATGCGTTAAATATGTGTTTCAGCAAAGCAACACCCGCATCTGTAGTCGAACGACCTTTTGTAAAGCCATATTGTTCATTATGAAGGAGGCTATTTAAATTAAAATGTCTTAGCAACTGCTTGAGTATTAACTTTTCAAATATTTTGCTAAATGCTGGTAAGATAGAAATAGGCCTGAAATTGCCAACGTTTTTTTATTACCTGATTTAAATAATGGTATGATTTTACTATTCTTCATGAGGTCAGGAAAAGTTCCTAAATCAATACATTTATTAAAAGTAACAGCTAGATAGGGGGCTAAGATGTCTATTATATTACTTAAAAGTTTAATGAAGATGCCCCAGTAATCACCCGTGTTTTTAGACTTGAGTGTGTTAAAAACATTAACTACATCACGAGGCGTTACATGTTCGAAGCTAAATAAGGTACTACATTTAGGCACACTACTATGCAAAAGGTTTTCAGCTTTAGACGGGGATGAATTCAAGGAGCGAGTCGTAGTTATAGGTATGTTCGCAAAAAACTCATTAAATGCCTCGGCTACGTCGGCTGCTGTATTAACTAATTTATCGTCTACCATACGAGTAATCTCATTTAAATCGTTTAATGGGTAAGTTTCCAATGTCATACCTCCGTATTACATTGAATCCAATATTCCTGACACTGTTTTCTTATGTTATGTCAGTGATGTCCAAAAACTTAGAATGTAAATAGCAATTTGCAAAAATAATAATAATAAAGTTTATTAATATAATAAAACAATGTGACATATTCGGTGAGCCACAAACTAAGCGTCGCTTGTATCTTGTGGCTCTTTTTTTTTTTTTTTGGGTGGGAAATCATCAAATGACTCCTCCCGCTCTGGGCGGAGCGAGAGGGAGTGTCAGACTTTTACTGACTAAAACCCACCCGTGTTCCTTCCGTTGCCTGTGTGCCGGGGCCGCGATATCCCTTTCGGACAAACTCGCAACCCTGGCAGGCATTGGCCCTTACGGACCCCGTCAGTTGGTGCTGACATCTATTTGAGGCGCGCGTGGAACACAACGCGCCGTCGACCCGGGCCTGGTCCTAATCGGAGGGTTTTTTTACAGGTCATGGTTGAGCAGTCTTTTAGGTCGCAATAAACAACAGCACCGCTGGAATAGTATACGTTAGACTTACCGTCAATAGTCTCAAATACTCCTTTCACTAAAAAGTCGTATATTCCCACATTCAGCTGCCACCATGTGGGCTGGGTACTGTTCCAATAGGATATCACAGTATTAGCTTCTTCCTGGTTCTCTGGGTACCACAAACTTGCTCCTTCCCAAGAACACGTTTTTTTTGCTTCAGAAAAAGTTTTTGGTAAAGAGAATATCTTATAGAAACTCTCTGTTGCTTCTAAATAATGATAGTCATTCCGAAAAAACTTTCTATCCAATTGTCCATCTAAAAAAAACATAGTAAATTAAGTTTTAATGAAAACACAAGAAACTTAGATGGATGCCAATAAATAGTTACATCAAAAAAACTTACGTGAGAGATTCGATGCGAAGTACACTATAAGAACTACTAATATATTTTTAGAAAACATGTTGTAATCAATACGACAAGCGTGTAACTGGCTCCAGGCACAACGATTGATATGAGATGCTTGAAATGAAATAAAGCAAAAGTCAAGTCATTTAGATACGTTTTATCAAATTAATTATTAATATACTCGTATACCTACATAATCCATAGTATCCATACCTACTTATATTATTCATGCGAAAGTAATTATATCTGTCTGTCTGTTTGTTACCGGATTTTAATGTTTGCCACTCAGATAGATCACGCCTATTAGGTTAGGAGATAATAAAAAACAGATAATTTCCTATCTCCGCGTGGACAAAACTACGGGCAAAAGCTAGTAAAAAGCACATTAATATTGATAACCAGATTTTGCCGAGTTCCCTACTTGAAATCGAATGTCGAAAGATCGATTAATACTTGCTCGAAAACGTTAACTCGATAGTACTTGAAATCGATAAATTATGAGAGCGACAGTTCAGGCTTATTCCACTTTTCCCCCCTGAGAGAATCCCCCTCAAGGGGGAAAACTGAACCCTAATGTAAAAAGAATCCAGAAAGTCCCCTTTTCATTTTGAGTTATTCCACTTTTCCCCCCTGAGAGAATCTGCCTCAAGGGGAAAAACTGGACGCTAATGTAAAAAACATCCAGAAAGTCCCCTTATCATTTTGGATTATTCCACTTAACTCCCTTATTTTTAATTTTGATTTCTACGCTCTGAAAGTAAATAAAAAAGGAGTGATTAGGTACAATGTAATTAACAAAAAACGACACTATAATACGAGTACAAACTCATTAATCAGTCTTTTTTTCACAGAATTATGTTTTGATTTCTACGCTCTTAAAGTTATTTAAAAAAATTGTGACAATGTACGTAATTAACAAAAACACGACTATATAATCAATAATCAATCACTTTCGACTTTATAATAATTTATTATAGTTTGAATCCTTGCTAATAATATAAATGCGAAAGTAAGTTTTTTTGTTACACTTTCACGCTAAAACGGCTGAACGGACTTAGATGAAATTTGGCACATGGGTAGACCATGACCTGGGGTAGTATTATGAAGTATTAAAGCCATCATTATTCCACTGCGAAAACAGTTGGTGAGAGAGTGATGGAGCTAGACGAAGCCGCTAGCACCATCCTGTTTTCGCAGTGGAATAATGATGGCTTTCCGTCATCATCATCAGGTCCGTATTATGAAGTATTAATGCCACCGCATTAATACTTCATAATACGGACCTGGATTAGGATATAGGATACTTTATCCAGATATTCCTAAGGGATCGAGCGATACTGTGGGTGTAACCGTGGAGCGCAGCTAGTTATGAATAAGTAAACTGCAACAACATGTCTGCCTATTTAAACTCGAATAACATAAAACAAATTTAGTATACATTTTATATTAGCTTTATTGACTAGGTCGACGAAGGGCTTGGCGGTGCTCCTATTAGTGTTTGAATAGTAAAAAAATATTCCCAAGCTCGCTTCGCTCGCTCCTGCATTCTAGGTTATCTAAGTAAAATATCTGCCGGCGCCCGCCGGTAAATATTTTAGCAACCAGAACCGGCGAACAAATATCTAATCAATTTACAGAATAGATTAAAGGATTTTAATTTGAGTACAATTTATTGAAATCAACTATAACCTTTCGACAGTCAACTGTCAAAACACATTTCAAAAAAACTCTGATCGTGACCTTGACGTGGCCCCGCCCCTTTTGGGTTTGCTTGCGATAAAACCCCGATTTCTCGCTATTTTACTATGAAACCCATATAAAACAATAACTGTTTCGTAATTTGTACAATATTTCCAAATGGATCTTATAAGACTAATAAGAATGTGGTTTACAATAAAACGAGCCTGTTTACACTAAAAAAAATGTTTGTTATTTTCACCCATTTTTCTCATTCAACAACATAAATACCAAATTTCTGCATATTTTTACATTATAAAATCATTTTTCTACGAAGATTATTAACTTTCCAATAAGAAAGAATAATAATTCTTATTGGAAAGTTATTATTATATGTTTAAATAACGAATTGAAACGCATCATAGAATTTCGCGGCGCCAACCCGACTCACTCAACGCTCTGTAATTATTGTAAACATGTCAAAGTTGTTTATGTTGAGAGATAAGTTCGTTCGTACGTTCAACTAGATTAATATTACCACTTAACATCACAAAGAAAAACCACTTGACCACGATAGTTCCGACTCACATTTTTTTTTTATAAACAAATAAACTTTTTGTTTCATAATTATTTATAAATTTTAATAAAAACTACATTAAATTATATCTCTATTAAAAGCAGTTCTATTTTTATGATTTATTTGAGAAATAAAATTTAAAAATATTAATTCGCAACATTTGCGAATTGCCGCCATTTTGTTTGCAACATTCGGAAGTAACTTCCGAGTGCCATACATTCGTTTTAATGCTTAAAATGTTGATAGCATGGCATGTTTTATTGCTAGCTCTGTCTTACATGCTCACAATACCACAAGAACTATAGAGATAGGACGCTTAGTTTCATAGATAATCGCAATATAGTTGGACCATAATCAACCTGCCGTAGCACGGCAAGTGTCAGTTGACTATGATTTTGACAGCTGCCGTGGTACGGCAGTTGACATTTGAAAGGAATGTCAGTGTTGGTCATTAACCACACGAAAAGATGTCAGTGTCATATTTTTTATTTATAAAAAAAAAGTCAAACATTTATTCCATATTTCGTACATAGATAAGTTTACTTTATTTTATTACCATAATTATTTTTCATTATTATAGTTGATTTATATCTCTACGTATATATTGTTTCAATAAATTGTACTCAAATAAAAATCCTTAAATCTATTCTGTAAATCGATTAGATGGTCATTCGAGAAATGATGTTTCAAGATAATGGGCTTCGCGCTGCCGATCATTCGAACTTATAGTTATTCGAGATTTTGATGCATCGAGGTAGTGAACTGTCGCGCTCATAATTTATCGATTTCAAGGGGTACATATTTGAACGTCGAAAATTAAAATACCTACGGGTAAAATGTCAATGTTCAAAACATCGAAAACTTAAATAAGGAATGACCATGTAACCGAAAATTAAAATAACGTAAGTTTATAATGTCGAATAGTTAGATAACCTAAAAGTGACATCGAAATACCTAAATATCGAAAGTACAGAAAAATAACTTTAATTTCGGAAGTCGGTGTCTTTGGTTTTTAAGCTGGCCTCATAATCTTTTGAAACTGCACACTACTAGGCTATAGTTGTCACCATTTAGCATGGCAATAGCGGTCATTGCCCTTCCCTAATATCTCTCCGTAGGGACCCAAACAATAAACTATCTATGGGTTTTCTTTATTAGAACATGATGAAGATCACGATAGATAATTATTGATTTCGGATGTTAAAGGACTTTATTTTAATTTTGCAATTTTGACTTTATTTCAAAAATGCTCGAAAATGTAGGTTGGTCAATGACCGCTATCGCCATGCTAAAACGCAACAACTATAGGTCAAGTTCAAACTGTTGCCACCTAAGTGCAGTCAACTGTCCTAAATCGATGAGAACAATACCTTAAGATCTATATCTCAAAAAAAATCTACGGTACCATTCCGTAGACCGCAGGCGGCAACTGCAGGCGACGCGCGACGTGTCGCCGTGATACTACTGGTTTCTTTAAATTTCTATGAAATACCTTCCAGAGACACCTTACCTTTGCGACACGTCGCCTTCATAGAAATATATAAGAATACATAGAAACCAGTCGTGTCTCGGTGACACGTTGCCTGCAGTTGCCGACTGCGGTTGGCTACGGAATTGTATCTTTATATTCCAACTTTCAGAAAAATCCACTGAAAACGTTTCCAGTACTTGAAGATTATGATTTCATATTGTATGATAGGTTTGTAGTTTTATTGAGTAATCTTTTAAGCAACTTTTATTTAGACAGTAATTGAGGTTGAGAGTTCCGAGAGGTGTCGCTTCGTGTTAGTGGATTCAGGCACTAGTGGCTAACCGGGTCTTGCCTTGACACCCGTTATAATGTTATTCCGGACAGACAGGATAACCTGGCTTATCGAGGTTCACTGTTGCCCATTTGACTTCCTCATACATTTTTACATCCGGCCCTAAATTCTGTCAAATCCGCAATTCAAACAAACTCGTGTTTTGCCCGTCGACAGTGGACCACGGCTTAACACATCCTAATTTATTACTCTGCAAATTGATTTATTTTCGCCTCTCTGGCGGATATTTTGTCTCTAAATCACTTGTCACTTAACTCTTTTTGTTTCAGCTTCACAGTCATGCTGTATTGATGTAGCTGGCTGACGCCTATGGAACGGAAGACACTTGGTATCCAAAAGATCACAAGACAAGGGCGCTTGTCAATCAAAAACTATTCTTCGACTCTACAGTCCTTTTTCCGAGATAAAAAACATAACGGTAAACTATTTTATTTAATAGAACTTGATTTAGGTTCGGTCCAACCAGATTGTTTTTTGTTAAATCATGAGTACTTAGTTAGATTATCAAATCTACCTTTTGTAGAAACTCGATCTTTTCCTGGACTTAACAGTCACGAGTATACCTATCTGCCTTGCAGTTATGCAAAATACAAAAGCGTTTTTCTCTTGAAATAAAAATTACAACTTTGAGAAAATACCTATTTCTTGATAGTATGGTTTGTTATAATATTATGTTCGTTGCACCAATAAAACATATAAATAAATATATGTACAGAATGTAGGTATATACCTAAATAAACATATCTATCAAGACTTTAGGAGAAAATCGCTTTTGAATCTTGCGTTAATGCAAGGTAGTCGTTGCTGTAAGTTTAAAAATAATATAGCTCATAGAATTACACCATCTATACGTATAGTAGAACACGAGAATCCCAATGAAATCTATATAAAGCCCTATTTGATAGAGTGGAAAAAGAGTACCTCAATCTACTTTCTTCAAAACTATTAAAATTAATGGCACCTCCGTTGGCTTTAACCAATGGGCCACTCCAGGTATTTGTAAAAGTAGAGCGAGACTATACGAGTTATATGGTTTGAAACTCCTTTCCTAGAGTATGTCAAAAATTATTCAAATTTATTTAAAAAGGTTAGTGTTTTTGCTAAATCTAAATTTTTAAGCGATACAATTAAAAATTCCAATAATAAAGTAAAAACCACTTGGAAAACTATTAAAAATTAAAACAAGATAAACAACTTGAGATTATGGTCGACAATAAATTAGTTAATAAAGCAGCTGACGTGGCTGAGGCGTTTATTGAGTTTTTTGCCAACATACGAGTACCTATTACTACGACTCGCTCCTTAAATTCATCCCCGTCTAAAGATGAAAACCTTTTGCTTAGTAGTGTGTCTAAAGATAGTCGCTTATGAAGCTTCGAATATCTAACGCCTCGTGATATAGTTAATGTTTTTAACACACTCAAATCTAAAAGCACTGGTGATTACTGGGGCATCTCCATTAAACTTTTAAGTAAATAATAGATATCGCAGCCCCCTAACTAGCTGTTACTTTTAATAAATGTGTTGATTTAGGAACTTTTCCTGACCTCATGAAGAGTAGTAAAGTCATACCATTATTGAAATCAGGTAATAAACCTATCCTGTAATAAGAGCAGTCACTTGGTGGCTCTGTGCTAGCGGTCCCGACTTATGAGTTGTATGTAGGTCGTAGGTACGAACCCAGGCAAGCCGCTTTACTTTTTGTAAATAATTTCATCAACATTGCTCTCAAAACGGTGAAGCAAAACATCGTGAGGAAACCATGTCCTAGAACCAAAAATTCGAAGACATGTGACATCGACCAACCCGTACTGGGCCCGCGTGGTAGGAGAGTACCACGTGGGCCCAGTGCGGGTAGAGTGGGCTGTAGCCCACTCTCTTTCGAAGAGACCAAAGTACGAGAGTTTCCAAATGGAAACTTAGGATTATCAAACTAAAAATCAACAAAAAAAAAAATAGTTTTACATGTCTTTTTAATAATTAGGTACCTGAAAACACAAACATGTAGTACCTATATTATTTACAATTACTTTGAAATGTTTTCTTCGATATATTGGGTTAGAGAAGGCTCGTCTACATCGTGTTCACAAATAAAGAAACACTTCATCCCACAGTCGACCTGGGTCAGACGTCCGGTGTAGAACATTGATCCACACTGGTCGTGACACCCTCCGTCCGGGTGGTTGCCCCACCATTCAACACTTTCATTTAAACTTGTACCTGCAAAATATTAAACAAATCAACTTGGAATTTAAATCCCTTCCATTTTGACCTTACCAACAAATCACATAACTTATTATAAAATAACACAATCGGAAGGGTTCAGCAAAACTCTACCTACAAGTAAATTCACATTTGTTCACGTGAATCTCATTCACATTTACATTTGTCCATCAGACTCCGGGCTGGTACTAATAAATTCATGTCGGAAAAATACAATAACATTTAGCCCATCCTGGGAACCAGACCAACGAGGCAACCAACAGAATACATTACTTGAATTGTTGAATTGATAAAATGAAAGGGGCTAGTCTAATTCATGTTGCCAAGCATGGGTAGGGATTAGATCAACAGTTCGGGCAATGTATCAACAGAATTTTCCATTAAAAAAAAAATTGTAGCTACTGGATCTGTATCTGATCTGCTCCGGTACGAAAAAAGTAAATGGAACTAGCAATGATGATATTAACACTTCCCTATTCGGTTACGAAAAAAAAGCTGATATACACACTCATGTACCTACCTTTAACTGTCTGCCAGCCGTCATTCAATCTGTTATAAAAGCCCAGGTGATATATTCCTCGTAGATAGCTTCCTCCAACCCTGTTTGTCAGTGCAGTTTCTGTAAGCTTCACGAGGTCATCCACTTCCAACCAATTGTTGATCACCGCTAAGTAGGATTGTTCTGCGCTGTATACATTGTAAGCTTCAGTCCAGTTCAATGGGGTTGAGTGTAACTTGTAACAGCTGCCTATTTTCACGTTGAAAGTGTAACCTGTTAAAGAAAATTATCGGTGAAATACGAGTATGTGTCGTAGATAACAAAGCAGCAGAATTCGCGTGAACTTGCGGGCTACACCAGTTGTGGAGCAATGACAGGATCGAGCAGTTATATCATCGACGGCAGTTGGTGTTAATGGATCTGTCAAAACTTTGTTTTACACAGTCACCAACACAAGTCGCTAGACATAACTTGGTCATCATAAAACAAAAAAAATCGCAGGACTCCTTGATAAATAGTTGAGGATAAATTGCCAAGCTGTTTGTAGTACGTTTCTTCTATTATTATTCTTTATTAATAACATACCCAAATCTGGCATATTGCAGTGATGGTTCCATTCTAAAGATTGGAGGGTCTTCTTGTAAATGAATGGATACTTTCTGTCACATGGCACATCAACTATATAGCCATTCGCGTATAGCATAACACAGTCTTCAGTGCCCAAATAATCATTTGGCTCTCCATCCTCCATTCGTGGTAAACATCCTCCACTCGTTTACCTGTGAAAATTCAGTAATAATAGTAAATAAACATGAAACAAGCCTGTTGTTGTTACACTACAGTGCAAAGACCGATTCTCATTCAGAGAAGACATAAGCATTTGATAACCATACTTGCTCAACGGGTATGCCTATTTCAGACTTATTTCACTAGGTAGCGATATCAAACAAAATTCTTAACTCAAAGCATTTATTTCAATTATAACATTTACACTTTTGAGTTATTACTTGTCACTTATCAAGGAGTCATTGAGTTTAAGTTAGTTGGTGAAGAGTCGCCCATTCCAAAACAAAGTAGGTACTGATGGAGAAGAACGGGCAAGAAACTCCATAGACACTCTTTTAAATCAAAACATTATGTTACAGAGGTCGAACACAACTTTTCTTTTTCATCTCATGTACCCACACGCGCCATTGCGTATTCACCCCTTTCTCCAAGTCAGCGGATATACCGCGTATTCCAATACAAAATCTTATTACTTAGTTAGTTCAATAAAACTAAAATAAAATGCTAAATAATAATGCTACAATGCTTAACAGTTAATTATTTTATAATTAAACAATGCTAATATTCACAAATACACAGGTTATTCAGAATTAAAGTTAAATTATTGTTAAGTATTCATTAGTAAATTGCAGTGCAAAATAATCTTATTACTTTATGGTTGGTTTTCTATTATTGAAACTTATTTAGTTCTCGTATTAAATTATTACATTCAGTTATTGATCATGATTCCGGTACGTTTGTGCATAATTCAAGAAATCTCGATGATGGTGAAAACCGCTTTAAAATCCGTAGCGCAGTTAAGAAGCACAACGCGGTCACACAGAAAGACACGAAAAGCGACATTAATCTATACTTAATATTATAAAGAGGTAAAATGTGTTTGTTTGTTTGTTTGTTTGTAAGTTGGTATGTAGGGGGTAATATCCGAGTGGTATGAAGATTCGAATGACGTTGTTTCGACACACGCTAATACTTCTTACTGCTCTTGTTTCCCAAACCCAATCGACGAGGCTTACTGTGTCTCATCGGTGTTGTTAGATCGATTCCCAGACAAATTAATGCAACAGTGGATTTCAGACCCATTTAAAAAGATTTTCGCATCAGCGTGTAATCGCGAGATTAAATTAGTTTTCGAACTGACTTACCTCTCGTAATTTTTTTCGAAATAGTGTGCGTCGAAACAATGTCATTCGAATCTTCATATCACTCCCTATCTCCGGAACTACCAGTCGGATTTGAAAAAAATTGCTTTGGGTAGCCCAATTCTTGAGAAAGGTCGCAAAGTCGCGGGCAAAAGCTAGTTTATAATATAGTTCATGATCTGCCTAACATTTTCCCAAATATGTTAGGGTTGACTTCCAGTATTACCGGATGTAGGTGAATACCAGTATTTTAAATGGAGCGACTGTCTATCTGACCTCCACAATCCAGTTACACGGATAGCACGATAACCCTTGGTAAGACTAGTTGTCAGACTTTCGGGCTTCTGAAGACCCGTAACAACTGTCAAAGATCTACAAATGACAGCCGGGACCAACGGGTATAGAACGAACGGAATAGTTATATACGTTGAATTCCCGCCCTATTTAATTGTGATGTTGGGATTAAAATGAAATGATTTTTTTTATTCTGTAAGTAGGATATCGGAACCCCTTTTACACGGTCAGTGGAACAATGCAGTCAAGTGCCAGCCGTGTAGTTCAACTCAGAACAAGGAGCTCAACGACTCGAAGAACAATACCAAAGAAAGGACATTTAGGTAGGGCGCATAAAGTACTCAAACTGCCAGACCATCATTCAAACTAACTGAGAAAGATATAGCAGTGATAGCTTAGTGGTGTGACCGTCGGACTGCCAAGTCATAGGTCTCGAGTTCCAACCCAAGGCACGCACGTCTGACTTTTCGGATTTATGTGCGTATTGTACAATTATCACTTGCTTCAAAAACGGTGAAGGAAAACATCGTGAGGAAACCGGCATGCCTGAGAGATATTTCTTGACGGCATGTGAAACCAAGTCAGAGGCCCATGGGCGGCTTTAAAACTCTGACACCAGGTTAGTTACTAACCCCACGAAAAGAAGAAGACTGAGAAAGAAAAATAAGAGAAAAAATATACATAGTCCTCACATTCACAATCATTAAAGTAATCTAAATATCTAATACCTCGTTTAGAAAGTAAATATTCATGTCTTTTCGCATACAATATTCATCAATGTCAATGAGTATAAAAAAGGTATTACCTACTTAATGATTTATTGCATAATACTTTAAATATCAAGTTTTATGGTTTTATCACAAGGATTAGCAGAGCGAGCAGCTTTATCCCAAGCTATTTTGTCTTCTAAATAATCAAAAACACAAAAGTAACAAAGTTTGGTTTTAATACGGCTTTTAAATCGTTTAATGGGTAAGTTGTGTTACATCGAATCCATTTTTCTCAGACGGTTTTCAATAGTCGTACGTCAGTGAAGTCCAAAAAACTTAGAATATAAATATGAATTAGCAATAAACAACAGCACCGCTGGAATAGTATACTTTTAGACTTACCGTCAATGGTTTCAAATACTCCTCTCACGAACAAGGAGGATATCCCCACATACAGCGACCATGTGGGATGGGTACTGTTCCAATAGGATATCACAGTATCAGCTTCTTCCTGGTTCTCTGGGTACCACAAACTGGCTCCTTCCCAAGCACATACCCTTTTGGCTTCAGAAAAAGTTTTTGGTAAATATAATATCTTATAGAAACTCTCTGTGGCTTCTAAATAATGATAGTCTTTCCGAAAAAACTTTTTATCCTTTTGTCCATCTGTAAAAAATGTCGTAAATTATGTTTAAGTGAAAACATAAGATTGGATCAAACTTAGTTAAATGTATTTTTGTTTTATTAAGTTGGATTTGCCATTAAGTTAACTATTAAAACATAGTTGATGAGTTTTATAAATAAGTGCAGCGTTGTGTTGCACGTTGCACCCGCGTTGCCGCGACTGGGATATACTTCATATACTTCCCGTCGCCAGCACTCGCTCGTGTGGTCAGTCGGCTCCCCGCAACGCAACAAGATAGACCGCACTCACCACGCACGCTGCGATCTTGGGACGGCCGCCATATTGTAACGCTGATTATCCCTCGAGAATATCAGAATACCCCTTATATCCTACTATGTATATATACAGGTTGGATTTTTGAGATGGGGCAGTAAAGGCAGCTACCTTAAACGTTGTAGCTACAGGAAAAGAGAGTTTTTTCTTACGAAATGTATGGGAAAAGATTTTTGCGATTTCTGCCTTTTCTAGTAATCAAACCTCAGTTGGTCTAGTAGAGTTTTTTTATCCTTTTATGGACAGGATCGATTGGTATCAAAAAAAGTTTTTGTGAGAACTGCCCATTTTCTTGCTGACTGTACAATTTTTTCTGTGCTGCTGGGGAGTTTGTTGCGCCACTTCTTCTTCCCAGCTAACGCACTAGGAAGTGGTGAAGGGTGGGCGTTTTGGGGGACTGTCTTATGTAATTTTGACGTTCGAAAAGTGCTGATTCTCAGCCTAGTTTGAATAAATGACTTTTGAATTTGAATTTGAATTTCAAAATCTGTAAATGCTGATCAAAATTTCTCAAAAAGTTAAAGACAGTCTCTTAAGACCGTTTTCTTCTAGCGACCACGGTTAAGGTAGCTGTCCTTACTGCCCCATCTCAAAAATCCACCCTGTATAATATATATAAATTTATAATATATACTAGCTACGCCCTGCGTTTTCACCCACATAAATCTCGATCCTGTGTATATACGAGTATATAAATGTGAAAGTTTATATGTTTGGATGTTTGCTACACACATACTAAAGAAAGCAACACATAGAATAATTTTTATCTCGATATTCCCACGGGATCGAGATTTATGCGGGTGAAACCGCGTGGCGCTGCTTCTACATAAAGCTACATACGAGTACAATCAAATGCCATCCATGGACATGTGACCAACCGTATTTTTCTGAATATTCATGAAAAATGATCTTCAATTAATTTTAAAAGTCTATCTTTTTTTTTTTTCATTTGGCATTTTTTTTTTTTTTTTCATCATTCCCCTATTATTTTATGGACTTGTTTTTTTTAAGAAATACTGTATATTTTGAGTGTTTTCATTTCCGTTTTCAGTCGACAATTTTTTATGAAAAAAAAAAAAGAAAATTATAGCTAATACCGATAAAATTACTCATAAGCTTTTAAAAATAATAAACAGAATCCAAATCGAGCCAATAACATCGGAGATATGGCAAACACTAATAAAAAAAATAAAAATTAAATAACACGAAAAATATTAAAGACGGCTATTAAAGTAAATTTTCGATAATTTTTCATGAATATTCAGAAAAATACGGGTGGTCACATGCCCAAGGGCGACATTGTATTGTGTTAAGGCTCGTGCAGACCAGCGCGACGCGACGGCGGCGCGACGCTACCCGAACAATACAATTTCTGAGAAAACTTCACGGTATAACAATAACCGGTATCGCGTCGCGCTGTCGTGTCGCGCTAGTCTGCACGAAGCTTTATACAGAGTAACTTGTAACGCCATTCAATTTGAGAGTTTCGAGAAACGTGATATTTAGTCTGAATTCTGGGAATTTAAAAAAAGCATAAAGATTGGGTTTTCCCGAATCCCATGAATTTTCACCTAGATTTTATGGGGTGCTTAATTGTTGTAAATATGAGCTATATATCAGTATCACGTCCTAGAGGAATTCGTCAAATTACAAGTCACTCTGTATAAGTACAGTCACGAGCACCAATATGTATACACTTAGCAACTTTAAAAAGCGATTTTCTCCTACTGTGGTGATTGCAATTTTATGTTGTTACGAACATAATATTTTGGAATCCACACTAATATGAAATAGGTCTTATCTCAAAGTTGCAGTCGTTATTCCATGAGAAAATCGGTTTTGAATTTTGCTAAGTGGATACATATTGGTGCTCGTGACTGTACATAATTAAAAAGAAAATACTTACATGAGAGATTCGATGCAAAGTACACTATAAGAACTATTAATATATTTTTAGAAAACATGTTGTAAACAATGTCAACAAGCTTCTTGCTGGACCTAAACACAACGATTGATGCTTGACAAGAAATGAAACAAAAGTCAGGTTATTGAGATACGTTTTATCAAATTAATTATAATTATATACTTAATCCATAATATCCATACTTATAATTATTATAAATGCGTAAATAATGCTGTCTATCTGTCTGTCTGTTTGTTACCTTTCACGCCTTAACGACTGAACAGATTTCGATGTTTACCACTCTGGTAGACCATGCTCTGGGTTAGGAGCTAATAGTTAACATATAATTTCCTATCTTCGCGCGGGCAAAGCTACGGGCAAAAGCTAGTACAAAATACGTTCATTAATAACAAACTTTTGCCAGCGACTTTGCCTGCGTGAATGTCGGAATTATCCCACGGGAACCGACTACCAGAAAAAAAGTCTATCCGAATATGCTACGTGTTAATCCTGGTTATAAACTATCTGTGTGCCAAATTTCATTCAAATCCATGCAGCCGTTTTTGTGTGATTGCGTAACAAGCATTCGAACATTCATATTTATAATGTACTAGCTTTTGCCCGCGGCTTCGCCCGCGTAAAGGTCGGAAAATATCCCACAGGAACGTCCTACCGGGGCTGAGAGTATCTTTGTTAGGACAAAGATACTCTGAATCCAGGTACCCAGGTCATGGACTATCCATTAGCAACGGTATTAGCCAATTCATCTTCCGTTCAGCCATTACGGCACTATAAGGAAACAGGCAGATAATAAATCTGTTTTAGGGTCCCGTACCTCAAAATGAAAAATGTATACCCTTTTAAGATGACTTCGTTGTCAAGACCCTTTTTTTCAGGAACGCGTGGATGCATCAAGTTGAAATAAATATCAAAAACTTAGATCTACGGTCGCTTGGATCTGTAATGACAACCAAACTTCCAAGTCGACGCAATAAAAAAATACGGCCATTTATGCCGCATATTTTGAAACCACTTGGTATGGCTTATTTGGTACTTCCCGTTGGCCTAGCAACATAAAGTTTGGCGAGAAGCAAGGTCAAGTAAAGAAAAATCCGAAAATTCGTAATATATGAACTGCCGCACCCGCACTCGGCTCGCGTGGTAGATTACAGCCCACTCCCTCTCGAAGAGAGGAGGCCTGTGTCTCAGCAGTGAGAACAATAGAGGCTGATTATGCTTATGTTATGCTATGAACTGCAAACTTAAGTTTGTTCTTCAATTTGGAAAAAAAAAAAAAAAAAAACATAGGCCATGTGTTGAAGGTACTCTCCTCACTATATAAAAAGTTATTTTTCAATTGAAAAGTTAAGTTTGTCCTTCAATCCGGATTTGGAAATTCGGGCAGCCGAGCAAGCACAGCTTTGAGACGGAACCCTCAAGGCGCAATATAAAATAGGTTTATTATGATCCTAAATGCCTTAAAATTCTAATTTTGCATTTTACTATTATTGTTAATTTGTAATACCTAATCTAGTGCCGCCATTGACCACGTAATACCTACATGTTAGAAAGGTTAGTTTATGCCTATAAATAATAATAACTTTTTACAGAGTGGGCCGATTTTAATGAAACAGAGACTAAATGTTAATTCAAGATACGGACTATGACTATATTTTGAAATCCCTTAAATCTCTTGAACAGAAGGCACAAAAAAATCAATTGTACAAATGAATTTTAAAATCATGCCCTATTTTACCCCTTGGGGGGATGATTTTTCAAAAACACTGTAACGTGTAATTTTTTATTTCTTACCAAAACCATAAATTTTAATTTTCATATCCCTAACTTAAGCCGGGTTTCCCACACAAACTTTCATCCCCTATATTGTATGAGAAAAGTTTTTTGCGTTTTCTGACTTTTCTAGTACTCAAACCTCAGTTGGTCCAGTATAGTTTTTTGATCGTTATAAGAAACAGGATCGATTGGTATCAAAAAAAGTTTTTGTGAGTACTGCCCATTTTCTTGCTGACTGTATTTTTTTTTCAAAATCTGTGAATGCAGATCAAAATTTCTCAAAAAGTTAAGGACAGTCTCCTAAGATCGTTTTCTTCTAGAGACAATAGTTAAGGTAGCTGCCCATACTGCCCCATCTCAAAAATCCACCCTGTATAATATATATAAATTTATAATATATACTAGCTACGCCCTGCGTTTTCACCCACATAAATCTCGATCCTGTGAGAGTATCTGGATAAAAGATATTCTATGTCCTTTTCCAGGCCATGATAGACCCATGTGCCAAATTTCAAGCAAATCCGTTTAGCCGTTTTAGCGTGAACGCGTAACAAAAAACAAACAAACTCACTTTCACATTAAGTTAGAATTAAAGTATGGATGTATATTTTAAAATATTATAGGATAATAATTATGATTGACATAACCGAAACTAGGAGAGCAGTGGTGGCGGAGCGAGCTGTAGGTCGTGGGTTCCAACCTAAGCAGGCGCTTTACTTTACGTAAATAATTTCATCTCCACTTCTCTCAAAACGGTGAAGGAAAACATCGTGGGGAAGCCGACATGTCTGGAACCAACAATTCGAAGTCATGTGACATCTACCAACTCGCACTGGGCCCGTGTGGTAGATTACAGCCCACTCAGAGGAGGCCTGATGTGCGGTGGGAAGATTATAGGTTGATTATGCTATGAGCGAGACGTATCTCAGACATGTACGCGTTTGTCTCTACGACAGTAATCTTCTTGTTTACCTAATTAAGAAATACTATAAAAACATGGAAAAACCCTGAGTATTTACGCAGATTGCGAGGGACTTCATTATTATTCGCACAAATCTTAGGTCTTGACCTTTTATCAGTAGTGTACACGAAAACCGATGATAACTGTAGATTTATTTATAAAAAGTAAATGATGAGTGTTAAAATAACAATTTTTATTTAGTTTTTGTATATTCAGTTTTCTTTAATATTTTATATTATTTTGTACTAAAATGTTTCAATTTGAGTGTCCGTAACAATACACATTTAAGTGTAACGGGAGTAAAAGAACCCATATCAAAGCCGCTAAAGGGCAAATTTTCAAAACGGCAAATTTTCTTATGGGGAAATTCTTAAACACACCTGATTATACTATATTTATAACAGTCAATACAGAAAAGGTCAATAAAGGTTCGTCACGCAATAAATCATACATTATCTAAACTATGTAAATACAAGTAACCTATATATTATGTACTAGTGTGTAAAGAAAAAATAAAACATTTATATGTTTTATTTTTTTGTTTTATAAAGGGAAAAGCTCATTGGGCATTAAAAAATTCGTCCACATCGCTGTCAGCCGGAAAAGTGCCCAAAAGGCTGGCAGCATTGCCACGTTGGATGGCAATGCTGATTCTTTGGCCTAAGAATTGGCCAGCCCTCTGGTCTCGTGAAGAATCGAACAACCGCTTGGCGATGTCCCGAAATACTTGGTGAGCACTCGGACCTAGTGTTTCAACTCCAAACGGCGCAAAAATATAGCTTGAGATTTTCTGTATCTGCAGTAGCCGCCCCGACACAGCCCGCTATGCTAGGAAGATGGGATGGCGCAATGGTGTCGACACAGGTTGCATCCCGCATCAAATATAATTTTACCAAAAATTATTTTGAATCAGTTGTAAAAAAAATAACAAAAACATTTTTTGTGATACATCACCGGCTGAAATTATAACACATGCAGTCCCTTCGCTCTTGACAAAAGAGATACCTTACATAGATCGAGAAAGAAATTTCTGAGTATGGAAAAACATCATTTAAAAAATGCAAACACGTGAAGTTACCAGAGTGTATTGTAGATTTATTTTTTTATTTTTTTATTTAACAGTTTATGTACACACATATAAATAGACAAGAAGAAAGAAACAGAAAAATACGTACAAAGGTGATGCTTATTTCTAAAGAAATCTCTTCCAGCATACCTGCGATAGGAAAGTAGTTAAAGAGATGTAGACAACGTGTGTAAGATTAGAAGAGAAAATAATATACATAAAATAAAAACACTTAATTATTCACTAATTTAACCATAAACATACAATATGAGAATAAACTTACATACATACTTCTAAACTAAATATCACTAAAATAAATATACTTAAATATAATGTAGCATAAAATAATAAATACAAAATATGCAACTATGACGAAGTGGACAGATAGTGTTCTTTCACTCTTCTTTTAAAAACTGCAACAGTTAGGCAGTCCCTAATGTCAGGCGGCAGTGAATTCCACAACCGAACCGCGTGCACGCTGAAGGAGTAGGAGTAGAAGTCGGTTGAGTGGGCAGGGGATTTAAGGAGATTTCTAAGATGCGACCTGCAAGGAGCATCAGAAGGACGGGCGTAGGAAAAGCGTTCCCGCAGATAGGATGGTGTTTTAGGGTTGTGAAGGATATTAAATAGCAGACACAATATCCGAGAGTTCCTTGCGAAGTCGAATAGGGAGACACTAGAGTATTTTGCGAAAGTTAGAAACGTGGTCATACTTTTTAAGGTTAAAAACAAAACGAATACAGATGAGATGATGATGATGATGATTTTTTGTTTGAGGATAATGTTATCTTTTTTGGTAGGTCCCTCATTATTTCTAAGGGTTTTACGAGAGATTTTTTTTGATACGGAGATTGAACTTTTAGGTAAATCAACACCAAAGCCGTTCACGAAATATACATTTTGCACGTTAATATGGTGGAAAACGAGAAAAACGTATATTATATATAGTACATATATTTCGTATCCCTTATCTACATTTTACTCCCGAACAAGACCGAACAAACATATGAAAGAATGTTTTCGTCTACGTTTTAGTCCCGAACAAGACCGAAAAACATTTACAATCTTGAATCTGAAAAATAACTTGTGTACTCAAATGTTGAAGTACGCGGGTATGATTACCATTATCAACAGGCCATTTGGAGAACCCTGCAACGTTAGATGGCTAGATAATCCTATCTAGGTTAATCACGTCACATCGCAGCGACAAATTGTGGACAAGAAGTGGTTACGTATGAGAAGTCTCGCTGCACCATCTTACAGTTGCATTGAGGTAACTACAAAATTGCGATGTGGTTGCGTTGTCGCTAGTAGTTGCGATGTGGTTACGTTGTGGCTAGTGTTTACAGACAGACAGTTCCAGTCCGGCTTTCGTAGAGGAAGACGCAACGTTGTATTTGCGATGTGGCCAACCGTTAGTGCGCGGTCTCGCTGGTGGTTGCATTGCGGCTGCGACGTGGCCGTGGGTAGTCGGTGTCGCCCACACGGTTGATTTTGACGCCTAAATGTGGTCTCTGTGAATAAAGTATTAATTTTCATACAAATTAGCGCCCGTCAACGTTTTGTCGTTGAGGTGTGGTTGTGGTGCGTGTTCAGCCTTTAGGCCCACTTGAACCACAAATCACTTAATGCGTTTATAGCTTAACGCATTTAAATCATCGTTCTGTTTCTGTCAACAGTTTGAAAATGACAGAGACATAATGATGTTTTAATTACGTGTAGAGGAATACGCTGTGGTGAAAGCGGGCCTTTAGTGCAAGCTCGTCCTGAAGTTCATAACAACACTAGATATTTTCAGGGATTGACTTATTATGGAACTGTCATTTGTTTTTCCTCAGGTTTCCAGAAACAAGCCGATGGTGTAAGGAGATGAAATGGCAGCCTTATTATGTAAAGCATAATAATCCATCGCTCCAGGAGACTTACTAAGGCAGTGTCGAGGGTCTACATCAGCCTAACAATTACCTAAATATTGTTAATTTATTATGAAAATGAGTTGTTAATGTAACTCATTCACATATCACTATCAAACACCATGTTTATCAACTTAATTTAAGTTTTTTGTAAATAGGTAAAAAATACTTCTTATAAATGTTTTATTTTATATTGTGAGAGAAATAAAAAAACCAATAAGTAAATAAATCTTAGTAGTATTAGCCCGGAGGACCAACAATGAGGTTCGTTTTAAATGTACTGGGGATGTTGGATCGAAAACTGTCAAGTACCTCGGAAATCACTGTCTTATGGGGAAGGAAAAATAATATTATGGGAACATTATACTCGTATGTATGGAAGACTTGACAGCCGTGTATCTAAAAGTATTAGAGCAGAAAATGACCTTAATGAAAGTTGAATACTATCATTGTGGTCATTTTCTTTTATTTCATCATCATTTCAGCCGAAAGACGTCCACTGCTGGACATAGGCCTCCCCCAAATGGGGGGGTTTGCCACGTTAAAATACATAAAGAATGCTGCTGCCCATTCTCTAGTGAGTCCCAGTCGCCTTTTCCGACACCCACGGGAAGTAATGGGTTGGTACTATTCTTTACGTCCGACACCACACGGAACATGAAAGTATTAAACTATTCGAATTATTAGGTATAGTGGCAATACCTGCATTAAAGTTTGGTCTCAACAAACACACCTGAATGATAACCATGTATGTTCCAAACTGTTTCATCGCCGCCATTGCACCCGACGAGATTGGATTGAAGTGGGCCTCGTGCCAGTACGCGTAGATACACAACCTACAGTATGATATTGTGAATAAATCGTAAGCTGCGCTCTGACCATGATATATGCCGGTACAAATTGGATTTATTTCCCGCTTTCCTTTCCCATTGGTACTGAACAGAAACTGTTATTGCACGTATGAACGATGAGGTGTCATGAATAAAATATTCTGTAGCGAACGCGTCACGCATCCGACGGTTTCGATCCCGATTTCAATGTGATACACCAATCACACGACACCTCGTACAAATGATTTATTGCAGGAGTAATAAGTATAACTTGTTTTGGCACGTGCTGTAATAGAATTACTGTTCCCAAGCGTTTCGATACCGAAATATTCTCAGTATTCAATCATAGAACAACTTTCGAGAAACGGGATGTTTTTATAAATGTAACAATCGGATCAAGTTTCAATTATTTCGTATTGTATTGTTATTTCAACAAATATATCGAGACGGCTTTAATGTGCTCTTACAAAGCTACAATTAAGTATGTCAGAACAGTAAAAAGTTATCTTGTATTTACATAATACATTCAATGACCCCTTATCGGAGTATTTTAGCCACATAAGTACTAAAGTAAACGGTTTATTTTATTATAATAGTTAGCTGAATAAAAGTTTGTGATACAAATAAACTCCAATTAAAAACGACGTCTGTAATTATCAAACGTCATGTATCAAACAAAGCAAAGTTTTACATGATTAGAATTCAAATACAGTAAAACAGAAGAACTATTAAAATCGCAATATATGTACATGACCAATACAATGATCACTATAAACATACCACTACACACACACACCCTCCCATACACAATCACACGCGTGTGTGAGTGTGTATGTGAGGGTGTGTGTGTGTAGTGGTATGTTTGTCTTGTGTGAAAAAGATGTGGTGAGTGCGTACTAACCACATCTTTTTCACACAAGAATTAAACACATAATTTGTACCCCTAAAAATAAGTACTACTTACTTACTTGTAATCATGTATTAATATAATGGACAGATGGATGAACCCTGTAACATAGGTTCCACCTAGTATGGGGGTCATTGATCAAATTTCCACAAAAAAAAAAAAAAAACACCCTACACTGTAGATGCTGCGCATAATTACTTTATACATTACTTTTGGAAATAAATTATTTATTTATGTTTAAATAAGAGTTACTTTAAATAAGAGGCGAGTGCTGGCGAAGGGTTAAGGCGAAAGCGTCAGGGTAGCCCGCACGATATACATTTTCTTACGTTTTTTGCAATTTGCTGGTTGTATGTCAAAGTCTACTTTAGCATTACTTTACTAAACTACTTTACATTATTAAAACGTTCGTTTTTTGGAAAGAATTTTAGATTTCGCGGGCTACATTGAAGAAGAATGATAATTTTGTAACTTCAATTTCTCAATTCAGCAACCGGCTGTCAATCATAACTTCATTATCAGTCCGGCCGTCGAGAGAATGCGTTCCTGCCACCAATCAGTTGGACAATTTCTAGTAGTAATAAGGATCAAATTCGCAAAACACATGTTCGTTAGTATGAAACTGGCAGGTGTCAAAAACGCATTCTCTAGACGGCCGGACTGTAGTCACTTCATGGGCATTACAAATAGATAAAGGTTTGTACAGCTGTCGGCTCACAAATGTTTACAAGAATTTCTACAACATAAAAGATTTATTATTTTTTTAAGTATCCTATTGTTTTGTGGCGTGTTAGAAAAAAAAAAATATATATATTAATTAATACAAAATTTAAAAGACTGAACATTAAACGACAAACTTTTACAACTGGTAACACCTATATTTTCTGCAAATAAATGATTCTTATTCTTATTCATGAATAGCCAGACAGTCGTTCTAGATTGCTTATTTCTAGATCCATATCATTACAACCTACCTAAGAATAACTCCGCAATGATCCTGCCCTCCGTAATACCGCAATGAATTGTATTCGGTACTTCTGCATGCAAATGCCATTTGTTAGATTTATGCTTGAATGCAAAACGACTCATTCCTATTTTGCTTTGGGTTTTATTTGAGTATTACCGTAATAACCATTTTTGTTGTTTTTCCATTGTTGATCAAATTACGCACACAAATCTATGCCGTGTCACAGCTTTATACGGTATAATCTCCTTTGCAGATACAAATCCCCGCATCGGTGTATTGTCTTCTGGGACATATATTTCAATAACTCTGCTGTGGTATTGCGTATAAATCGTTCTTTTAGACATTTGACAATAATTTACGTCGATAATTTGCATCCGGACAAAATGTGCTTTTATTAACGTATAGTTGAGATATATTTTCTACGGGACGTCATTTATTTATATTTAATGAGTACATTACGACTTAATGACTTTTCGAGGTAACATTAATTTATTCTGTTTTTCTGTACGGTTCGAATACCCGTATTTTGAAAAAAAAATAACACTCTGACTGCTTTTGAATAATTGATGGAGGGTCTGATGGATAATGGCTTTTTAAACCTACTTCAAAATGACCTTATTTTTTAAAAGTATATGTGGATGACGTGGTAGGAGAGTCCGGTGACGCACTTTCCATTAAGCCTAAGGCTGGCAATATTTTGGATAAATAATTCTCACTTTCACGCAACATAGGGAACGTTGAGTTCAATAACTTTGACATGTTCCTGACGGTTTGGCCGACCTTTTTTGTACGCACGTACAATGACTCAAAGGGCGATGTTTCAGCATCCATTGGCAGAAATATCTTGCCTGTATTCGTACCATCCATACAAAAAATAAGAAAGATGACCATACTCACCAATAGTCAGCGGAAATAAAATTATTTAGTCCGTCAGTCAGATGATAAAAAAATATTAGACACGTATTTTTTGCTTTATCATATTATAAAAAAATGGTTTAGATAAAACGCATTTTAAAGTTGAGGAGTGAAGGCTCGCTTCCTCACAAGTCAGTATGAAATCTACCGCGTAATGACGTCATGCCACATTTTAACTCAATGTATTGGCGTAATCTTTTGATGACGTAAAAAAAGAAAAAATACGTGTCCAATATTTTTTAATAATCTACCGAACGGCCAAAAAAATATATTTTTTCAATATCCCTATGCATTTGATTTTATTATAAAATGACACCAGTTTCCACAACTGTTATTATATTTTGCAGATAGGCAATTAACGCATGTATTTCACAAAAGAGGACTAAGTCTGGTACTTAATCTGCCTCCTCTCTCGATACATACACTTAATCTTCCCCTATTATACCCATGGAAGCCAAATGAGGCTAATGTCAAGTCATTTAAAGCTATCATCACACGTAGGAGATGATAACCCGAAGGGAAGGATCCCATTGCCATTGCTTGGCACATTTCCAAACTTCTCTCCGAAACTTTGGCGTTTTAAGCACGAATAAAACTACCATGTCAATTACTCTTTTATGTACCTATTAAAGATAAAATGGCAACCATATTTCAATTATAATGGATAATCACGCAGACAATGACGTTCAAAAGCTGTGGTGGTCCAGTGGTAACGACCCTGGCTAGTGACTTGTCGTTCGTAGGTTCGGACCTAGGCAGGCATGAACTTTGTACAATTTATTTCATCATACTGCTCTTAAAACGGTGGAAGAGCTTGTATTATCGTGAGGAAAAAGGTATATTTTCAAAAAAGGAAAAACATGAACTGTGACATCCACCAACTCGCACTGGGCCCGTGTCGTGCATTATGGCCCATTCCCTCTCACAGAGAGGAGGCCTGTATCCCAGTAGTGGGAACATTATAAGCTGATTTTGTTAAAATGAAGGTCAAAATTAAATCCTCAGGTCCGGTTATAACAGAGAGCTGTGCTTTATACTTCCTCGCGTTATTTAGCTCGTTGAATACCTACAAATTATGAGTTAAATGAGCTGAACGCTCAGGTAATGAAGTAATTAATCGTTGACGACTATAATAAGTGGCTTACAAACCACTTACCGTGGCTGATCCAACGATCGTTATCGTATGATTCATAAAACTGGAAAACATGATGTCGGATGAACTTGTGTTTTTCGCCAGTTATGTTTTATATTAGAAAATCCAGACTACTGAAAGTTTCAGCTCATCTATCTACTTTACTGTTTATAGTCTTGATGTACAGACAATAAATACCATAAATATCAGAATTTTTTCCAAAAGAACATTACAATTTTCTTTCGATTTATCTAAGTATTTTTTTATCCATTACATTTCCATGTCATGCAATCTCCGACTCCCGCATTATCCTCAAATTTAAGGGGAAGATTTATAAAACTATGGTTAGACAATGCTGTTTTGTATGGATCAGAATATTGGGCAAAAACAGGGATGAATGAAACGCAATTGCATGCAGCTGAGATGAGAATGCTTAGAGGGATGTGTGGTGTTACACGAATGGATAGTTTAAGAAATGAGTATTTATGAAGAAGTCTGAAAATTACACCGGTGCAGCGGTGACTGAAAAGTTGTGTGGAAATAGGTTGTCATGGTATGGGCATGTGATGCGGAGATATGAGCCTCCGCAAATCAGAAAAAAAAAAAAATTAGTCTGTTCGGTCGCCGGCAACGTATTTGCATCGGTGAGACCAGCATGTCGATTCTGTAAAAATATCACCGTGAAAACTTGCGTGGAGTGAGCTGTCAGTGTCATTTGACTGATGCTAGGGATTGACCAAGCAATACATTAACAATCATAATCGAGATTTTAATTAAATTTTTTATGCTAATTCTATTGATCATTTTATATTAAGTATTCTAAAGCTAGTAGATATTTAACCGCTTATGTCTAAACATTACTATTTATGGGGATTAGCGCGCAAGTAAAATAAAATTGCAAAACAGATATCCAATCAGACACTCAATTTTGTTCCTAGACTAGTCCCTTGATATAAATAGCCTGAGGCGCGACGCGTTACGCAGGTAGGTACCTACCTACAATAAATAAAATAAAACATACATATCTACACGTTGCTGCTGCATAATAAAGAAAATGCGCATTGACATAGTTTGTTATTATGAACCCATTGTTAACTTATATTATGTAAACGCAATCGAGTGTTAATAGGGTGTAATTTAACCCCACACAAACTATGTGGGAACCTACCTAAACGATGTAGTCATTTAAATAAAAAGATATGTATATTGTATGTACCTACCTACCGAATAATTTATTGGAGATAACCTACATAAGCGTTGAATAAAATCATATTCATCAAATCATTACAAAATTCTTAAGTTCAACAGCTGACACTTGCAGCGCGCGCACACCGAATCACTTCACCACGTTGAAGTGGTAAGAATCGCGCTTGCGCGCTAGGCGCTACACTATCACATTGAGATTTGTTTTACTTACTACATACCTACACTTATTTAAATTGTATGTAACGCGTCACGTACTTGCGTACTAAATACCAACGTCCAATAAGTACCTACAATGTTTTATTCATCACCATCATATATAAGCCAAGTAAAACTGACACTTGTAGAGCGCGCGCATCACATCACCGAAGTGTTGTCGCCAAGGAAATAACACGCGTGGTAACCTTAAGGTAACCACTATGATAATATCATGGTGGTAACTATGGAGACCACGCGCGTGATCACTTCATCCGATTCTATAATAAAGAATCGGATGAAGTGATCACGCCGCGCAGCCGCGTTGTTACGCACTTTGTTTTTTTTTTCCCTCTTTGACGGCCATGTCCATAATCTTATACGTATTCAGAGACAATAATTAGTACCTACCTATTTATTTCAATACTTTTAGATAATTCAATGTCTAAATCATACCGTTTTGTACATTAAAAAGTCAGTTTATTGCCTAGATACATTTTGTTTTCAATAATTAAACAGTTTTTTTTTTTTCAATGAACTAGTTACGTACTTACTACATATTTAACCTGTAGGTGTGTAACGCGTCACGCATGTGCAGTCAGAACATAAATCAAATAAAATGCAATAGGTACCAATAAGTACAGCTGCTACAAAGCGCTTTTTCGTAGTTTGCGCATAGTTAGGTACTTACATTGTTTGTTTTATTATAGAACCTATTGTCATCTGATGACTTGGATGCAATCAAACTCCTAGCGTGATTAGATGCGCTTTACCTATTTAAACGATTTGCTCATTTCAAGCTGACTGTTAAAAAGACGTGCGGATTGTTGGCCTACGCGTTGCCAATAATCAAATAATATTATTTCGTCGGCTGTTGAACTGTTGAATATTGTCAGTTCAACAGCAGACACTTGCAGCGCGCGTACCGGCGCACTTCAACACGCTGAAGCGGTAAGAATCGCGCTTGCGCGTTAGGCAGTAACTATCACATTGAGGTTAATTTGACTTACTAGGTACCTACCTACTTATTTAACTTGTAACGCGTCACGTACCTACCTATGCGCACTAAATACAAAAGTCCAATAAGTACCTACAATACTTTATTGTAGATAGATAGATAGGTAAGTACCTCCTTAACTAACCGTGGCCAATAATAAAATAATATTCATCAAATCTTAATCATCATCATACTGATACTATGAAAAACTGACACTTGTAGCGCGCGCACAGGCGCTCCTCAGTGTGACCACTTACGTTTTTGGTTTTGCCCCAGTTATTTATCCCTAAGACACCGTTTCTTTTTTGACCATGATGAAAATAAATAATAACAAATCATTCCACTTATTTAATAGCATTAAATACCTACAAAACTTTCATTAACTGACGAGATTACAAAACATTAATTATTAATCGAGTGAGACGAAACAAACTATAATGCGACTTAGTTCCGATGTCGTCTTTAGCCACGATAATAGTACAATAGACGGATTACATTCATTAAGAATTTTTCCCCGCAATTCCCTAAATCCCTGTCTACATAGAATATCCCTAAACCATGCATAACATCGGTAATTTTATTTTTCCCTAAAAAAGGGAGAAATCCCTAAAAGTGGAAACAATGCGCTCACTTCCTTCGCCTCGCCGAAGAGCCGTTGCCAAGTGGTCTCCTAGGCAACCAGCACGCGGCGATAAGTTTTTTTTTAATTTTCCCCTAATTGACGGCCATGTCCATAGGCCTATTCGTATTCAGAGATGATAATTGGTACTTATTTATTTCAATGTTTTTATATATTTCAATGTCTAAATCATACCGTTTTGTACAGAGGCCAGCAGGTCAAGCTACCCGAAACTGTCAAATTTTCGCAATCAACCTTGAACCTTATGCTGTAGTGCTAAAGTTGAAAATCTATTAAATAAATTTGACAGATTGTAGTAGCTTGATGTGCTGGCGTCTGTACATTAAAAAGTCAGTTTATTGCCTACATTTGGTTTTCAAAAATTAAACTGATTTTTAAATGAACTAGGTACCTACTTACCACTTATTTAACCTGCAGGTATGTAACGCGTCACGCATGCGCAGTCAGAACATTTAAGGCGAAAGCGTCAAGGTAGCCCGCGAAATTCAAATTTTCTTACGTTTTTTGCAATTTGCAGGTCAGTATCATGTTGTATGTTGGTCTAAATATGATTCGCGGCCGTATCAAATGTTTAAAAAATGATCAATACAACACTCTAAGTTCATTTAATAGCATTGAATGACTATTTCATGAAATCATGACATTTGCAGATTGTGCTTACATAAGGAGTTGTATTGATGATTGTAATGATTATAATTATGTAAAGCCTTATTGGTTACGGTCGCGAATCATATTTTAATCAACATAAAACCTCACACTTACCTGCAAAATGTAAAAAACTAAAGAAAATTTGAATTTCGCGGGCTACCTTAGCGCATGCCCCTTAAATAATAAAATGCAATACCAATAAGTCCCTACAGCTGCTACAAAGCGTCTTTTCGTAGTTTGCGCATAGTTACTTACATTGTTTGTTTTTATTAAGAACCTATTGTCAGCTGATGACTTGAATGCAATCAAACTCCTAGCGTGATGAGATGCGCCTTACCTATCTATACGATGTGTGTATTTATCAAATCACCTAATATTTTATTGTACCTCCATAACTAAACGTTGCCAATAATAAAATAATATTCATCAAATCTTAATCAACATCATAAATTAATACTAAGTTCAACTGACACAGCGCGCGCATTGCACCTCGCCGAAGTGAAGTGCTGTTTCCATGGTAACCACCAGAATGCCATGAAGTGAACTTATTCACGTCGCGCATGCGCACGAGGCGCTGCATAGATATAACACACGAAGTGAAGTGCTGTTGCCTGGCAACCAGACGCTGCATAGATATCACACTAAGGTTCTATTTTATTTCCCGTCATTGGGGGCCCATGTCCTTATTTATGCGTATTCGTATTCATAGACAATAATTTATTAGTACCCATTTATTTCAATGCTTTTAGACCTACATTTTATTTCAACAGTTTGATTTTACTTGAAAGGTGAGATTGAGCAACTTCATAAAATTTGTGCTAGGCAAGTAGGTATTCAGTGTTCGTTTACTTACTTATATACATAATACGTAAAAAGCACATAGGTAGGTAATATCGTGTGGGTCTATCTGGCTGGCCCCAACGAGATTTATCAACAGGTGATAGGTTTACATAAGGACATTCTTTTTTACCTATATAAAATGAATAAGATGTATTTTTTACCTCGACAGTTTTTGATTTTCGACTTTCTGTGAGCTATACTTTAGAGGATATTCGATATCTAAATAAATATTCAACCAACGGACCTAGTTAAATTTGCGAAAGTCCAAAATTTGGATTTGTAAGGTACATAATAGTATCAAGCTCTTTATGCTAATTGTATGATATTAAAGAGTAGTATTTTAAAAAGGGGCCCGCTCGCTGGACGTTTGTCTAAGTAACGAATATCTTCTAAAGTAGGTATAGCTCACAGAAAGTCGAAATTTTGGATTTTTAAGGTACATAATAGTTTCTAACTCCGAGCACTACTGGGCGATCTGAAAGTATAATAACAATAAAAATAATCACAAGGGGGGCCCGCTAGCAAGACATTTCATAGAAACGTCGTTTAATCAAAAACTGTCGAAGTACAAAATACATCTTATTTATTTTCTATAGGTAAAAAATTATGTCCTTATGTAAACCTGTTGATAAATCTCGTTGGGGCCTGCCAGATAGACCCACACAGTAATACCAAATCATCTAGATTGTTAGAGATAAACCACAGTACAAGATACAAAGCTTGTAACATAAATATACCTACACACAAATTGCGCTTCACTCTTGCAAACAAGAAAAATTAAAATTATTATAATTAATATATGTATTTATTTATTTATTTAAGAAGTGTATGTGCGTTTATTTTAAGCTGATAAAATTATGTGTGTTTAGGTTGCTGTAGTCTGTTTAGGTACTGTTTTACACACTGTCTATGTCTCATAGATGTAAATCAACACTATGTCTGTCATCCAATTCTCCTGTCGCAGGTCTGCTGGAAACAAAATCTAATAATAAATCTTTATGTATTTTACATTATTAAGTGTTTAGTGTGTAGGTACTTATATAAATAAATAAATAGAATTTATTAATTTGCATCACATCAAATCAATTTGCTAATACATTTTTGCTACATTTTTCTTGAGGCTGGGAACGGAGCGCTGTCGGATGTGTGTGGACTGCACACCACCACTGCTGGAAATAATGGTAAGCATTTATTACTATTTGATTTATTTCATTCCTACACTCATCCGAGTATTATTTTTTACAATCAATTGAAATAATATTGTGATTATCATCAGTATAGTAATGTAGTACTTTCAATAAGTAATTACTTATAATAGGTACTCATTTCAATCAATCATTATGAGTACAATGAGTTGCAACATTTATTAATTCCATGCTCCTGCTCCAATTTATTTGCTCCATAATTATGTAGGTACCTATGTTTATCAAAAAAAGTGTGTGCAATACTGAATACTAACCAGGATTGATGTGATCAAATCAAGTAGAGGTGGTGTTCCTTTACTGTCTTCAGTTCATAAGGCATTACTTAGCAGCTGCTGGGTCTCATGGGCTCATCTGCTAAGAGATAGAATATTTATCAGATTAATAATATTCACTTGTTTTAAATGTGTGCCTATTCTTTTAGTTAACTTTCCAGTTTTCCATAAGTTGTGCCTTCGCCGGCCAATCGGTCAGGAACGAGTCCGAATCGCCACGACAGCGTTTCTTAGACTTCGGTGATGGTGATGACTGACTGTGTGACGATCGTGGCCTACATTTTTACCTATTATTATCAGCAAGTTAGCTAGATACATGGCATACTTACCTGACTGACCCCCACTCGTTCTTGCAAAGTTTA